>MU843426.1:66921-188025 GCA_030867255.1 Colletotrichum somersetense | reverse complement strand
AAAAAAGACCGGGATGAACAACCAAGATACGGCAGGAGGGTTGATACTATGCTGAGTAGACAGCAGCCGTTGCAGGGCACGGCCATTTGTATCGCGCTAACAGGATTCCCGAAACAACAACGCAACTCCATGAAAGGTGGCTAAACTTACTGCGGCAACTGGCTGTTCCGCCGGCGCAACATCACCAGAGCCACGACGGGTTGGCTCTTGTCTAGCAATCTTCATAAAGACGTCACCAGTGGTGTCGTCGGCTTCGGCCGACAACGGCGGGGTCATTTGCGAGTAGTCATCGTCACGTCTGCCTTCGAGCGCACGCAAGGTGCGGTCGCGTTGGTTTGAGTCGGTGGATTCGTCACCAAAGTCAAAAGACCGCATCGTAGAGGTACTGCTGTCGAGTCCCAGACTTCGACGAGTGCCGGATGATCGAAATGAGCGGATGGGGGCGACGCGCACCGAGGTGGTCGGGGTGCTGGCGGCAGTGGCTTTGAAGGAAACGGGCGGTCGCGACGCTACCGATCTTCGTTTCTCATCTGTCGGACTCGAGTTTTGCAAGGTTTTTGGCAGCAGCAGTTCGCGCTGTCCCTGGGCCCAGTCCTTTGTCGTCCTGTCGGCAGGGGATCGAGGACTACTGTCGGCCGTGTCAGAGGGATGCGTAGGATCAGTCTCTACAAGCGGTGACTTGAGGCCGGTCGCATTTGACTCGCGGGATCGAGATGCAGCAGCTCGTCGAGTTTGCAGTTTGGTAGGTAGGGCCGACGTTTTGGATTCTGAGACGTCGTCGTGGGGTGGGAAGGACTGCACGATGACGGGATAAGAGGCGGGCCGCCGGGGCGAGATGGCCGTGTTTGCAGGGGTCGGCTGGGAAGCAGTCTGGTAAGTCGACGCTCTGGATCGCGGACTGAGTTTGTGAGGCGACTCGGGCAACTCGCGGATGGGGCTCGGATTGCGAGGTGAGAGGAGTTGGGGAAGTTGGCGGTGGGAAGGGCGGCGGTCGTGGGCTGATCGGAGTGAAGTCGACGGTGTGTCTTGTTGTTGCGGGCAGTTAGTGTCGGATTCGGAGTTGTTGTGCGGTGGTTGCTGGTGTTCCTGCAAGTCTGACGTTGTTGGCAGGGCGGTGGGAGAGGCGGTGTCAGTAGTGGTGGTAATACCAACGCCAAAGTCAGAGTCAGTGACGGTGGCAGCAGTGTGGTTTTGGTTGGAGGCGTCTTGGGGTTCAGGCGAGACGGGCGAGGGCGGGTTGTGCTGCAGCAGTGAGGGGAGCACTAGCCGTATGGATGGGTGCTGCTTGTGTAAGTCGGCGAATCGAAAGGTGGGAAGTTTGGATGAATTGTGGCTTAGTCGATGGGCGTGGTAGGGTGAGGAGGGCGGATTTGCTGAAGATGATGTCGCAGGGACAGAGGTGGTATGGAATGCGACGGGGTTCTGTGAGGATGAGGATGAAGGAGACGCGGCCGCGGACGCGGATGCGGATACCGAAGCAGAAGAAGACAATGTGGGATTCGAAGTCGGGGCATGGCCCGCAGCTTCGAAACCACCTCCTTGTGCTGTTGTTGTTGCTGCTGTGGCCGTGGCCATGGTCGCGTCGGGGGGGTCTCCCTGTGCCGGGACTCTCTCACACTGACTATTTCTCAGTCAGGAAATCTCGGGGATCCGCTTTCTCGTTCGCTTCGCTCGCTGCGCCTACGTGTTGGCCAGGGCTCGTCGGCTCTTTTCACCCCTTCCTTTTTTATTTTCTTCTCCCTTACTCGCTTTTCTCCCCTCGTTTATTCCCTTGGGCATGCACGCACTGGAGAACAGCACCGTTCGCTGTCAGTCTCTGACCAACCCCGGTCCAGCCAAAGTAAACGAACGACGGTTCCAACCGACCAAACGTTTAGTCCTGGGTGCCCAGTGGTTGGGAGGGTGGGTGGGTGGCGCCGCGCGGTATGTGCGTCTGCAACTAGTCGTTCGGGGATAAACGTGTGTATCGTTATTTCTCTTCGTCCTCTCAGCGAGATTGCTTTTTTTCTTTCCGTTCCTTTTTAGTAGTTCCTCGACGCTGAAGTTTTTCCAAGTAATTCCGGGGCACGTTGTTAATTTTTTGTTGGTGCTCGTTGTCCAGACTGGCGACTCTGCAAGTTCTCCTCGTCTATCTTGCTTCTCTCGACCTTGTTTCTCTCTTTCGTGATGTTGCGCAATCCGCGGCTGTCGGGGTGGTTCGTCGGTCTCGTTGATTAGGAATTAGCGATTTCTGTGATATAGGGCGTCTGTTACGATCGTCCATCAGGTTATTCTTGGAGTGATTTATATTGAGGCGTATGCACGTCGGCGTTCAGCGTAAGCGTCTTCGCTATTCGTCGGGTGACTCAGGAAACGTGAGCGTGTTCGTGAGGGAGGGAGCGGGAGCGTATTAGAGGCTGTCGTCTGACTGATCGAATCGAAGGGGAAAATCCAAGGAGTGGTGACGGACGCCGGCGTTCTCAGTGCGATGGACAGGCCAATGATGATATTGAAGAAAGGACAGACCGAAGAGGTAAGAGAGATAGAGGGACAAAGAGCGAGGGTAGGGTCAGGTTGGCAGCAAGGGCTCAGGGAATTGGTATTAAACAGGAGGAAGGAGCGTCGTGAACAAGTAAGTGCAAGTGCGAGCGAGTGCGGGTCGGGGGGGGGGGCGTGTGAGCTGGCAAGTGCCCGTCCGTCTCCTTGTCTGGTGGTGGTGTGTGTGTGTGTCTTGTGTCTTTTGGCCTTTAAGTGGGAAAGTTTGAGCCCGATGCCGCCAGTCGGGGACTAATTAATGAATGGACAGAGAAGGATAGTGAGAAGAGAAGACAAGACAGGAGACTAAAAAAAGACACGGGTGGAAAAGGAGGGAGAGGATGGTCGACTCGACTCGTCTCTCCCACTCGCACGATGTGATTAGTCTTTTTTTCCTTTTTCGAATCTATTCTCCTAAGGCTCTTTCTTCGATGGAGCTGCGACGGGCCCAAATGCCTAGGTAGGTAAGGTACCTCAGGTAGGTATCTCGTCGCTCGGCTACCGCCCTTCCTGCTGTTGCTGCTGCTGCTGCTCCGCCCTCATATTATCCATATTCGTCCGTGGGTTAAGGGTCGTGGTACTCTTCGCCTGCCAGACTCCAGTCAAGAAGAATCTTCTCTTGTGCGTACCCTACGTAGCAGTCATCACCTACTAGGCAGGCAGTTGATTCGTTTCAATCTCACATGTTTCTACCTGGTCGTTTCGTCTGGGCGCCGGCATTCATTCATCCATCTTTCTCCGCATACATGCCTACCACCACGGAGCATTATCACATCTCGACTTGCATCGTACCGGCCAAACGCGCCTTCTGGTTCCAACGGAACCGTACCCGGCAGCCTGTCAGTCAACCTCCTCTGTGTACAGGTATTCTTTCCAACTGGGCCTGGACTAATATTGCATTCAGAGCGCAAAGCACGTTTCGTGCCAGAAGTATCATTGGGCTTCACTGATGCCCCAGGCGGCTCGGCTGTGGTTCTCTCACCTGACGACCCATGCCAGCAGGAGCAGCACACATATCACATACATCCACATAGGCACCACACAAACACCGTAACACACCACCCGGACGAGGCCAGCAGACGGACGCGTGGAGACCTAGGGCGGGGCGGTTGATGCTCCCCCGCCACCTCTTCTCTGCAAATACTTACTGTGTACTCTGTACAGGCAGGTAGGTACGGACATGTTCCTCTAAACCTGGTCGTCGAGAGATTCGAGGACCCCATCACTGCCTCACCGCTCTCACTGTTGACTCGTCGATCGCCATCCGCCCGTAATACTCGGTTCTGTCGTCGAGGTCCTTGGGCAATAAACACACTATGCATTTCTATTCAGACACAGGGGGCTCTCGTCGCTGGATGCGGCGCTTTGCTTTGTGCCGCAAGGCTCCGCCGCCGTTGAGGAAACAAAACAACAGGTATGCACCAATGCCGTTTTGGTGGAGGACCTTCAGCACTTTAATATGGACAAATAAGATGCGAGAACAGGCATCCACTGCCTTCGGGGAGTACCTAGCTAGTGCAAGCCATCAGGGGTCTTTGTGTGTCGCTTACAGCATGACGATTCCAGGTGGCTGACGACTAGTGTAGTTGACCCATTGAAAATAGGGGGGGGGGGGGGGGGGGGTAACTTGACTTCCCGACCAAATTCAGCACCGTGCGCCAGCCCAGCTCGACTCGACCAAAACCACCGCCGATAGTCAGTCGCCTTAGTGTCGGCGCGACGTCAGTTTCGAGGAAGCTAAGAGGTCACGGGCTTTTGCACTCGTGAAGCTGTCTCAAATCATATGGAATGTCGCTGTTACCGGGCTAACGCCCTTCACCATAGATTTGCCCAAAGGCAAATCTAGAGCGGAAGAAATAAGCGGCCACAAGTCAGGACATGTCATCTTGGCAGCCTTCTTCTCTCTCGCATCCATCGGCAATAAAACAAAACAGAGGTGCTGGGCGACGTCCCCTATCCTATGCCCAGAGGAAAAAAAATTGTACACCATGTTCATCCACGAGTCGCCCATTAGTGTACATGGATGGCATTGCGTCCACTCGTGAAGGTGAAAAATGATATTAAGCCCATCACCCATGGGCACAAAATACGACCATCCATGGCAACAACGACAGCCAACGGGCCTAGGTGGTTGACAGCTGCCTGCCATAGCTGTCTACTCTGTGTCTTGTCGGGCTACTACGCTACGCTCAGTGCCCCCAGCCCAGCGAATCTCTATGACCTCCGACCTGGTCGGCACCAATACGAAATACCGGACGAGGCTCGAGCTCCCCTCCCCAGAACCCACATAAAAGATGGCGCCGGCCCGTCATTCTGCAGATTATTCTTGCTTTTTTCACACAGGACTCAACGTCCGAGACCTGGCATTGTTACGCCAGAATGTGCTCGACAGGATTAAGGAGAACGCAACCCCCGGGTAGGTACTGGTGGTATTCGTAGGTAGATGGATAGGTAGCCGCAAGGGGTCTGCAAGTGCTACCTGCACGACTCTTCCACGTGCAGGGCGACTGAAACACACACCATCGCAGCATGCAAGCCAATCTCCCTGTGGCGCTCTCGCTTCCTGCACTCGGTCCGGGGTGGGCAGACATCGGCTCCTTAATCT
Organism: Colletotrichum somersetense; assembly: GCA_030867255.1. NCBI lineage: Eukaryota > Fungi > Ascomycota > Sordariomycetes > Glomerellales > Glomerellaceae > Colletotrichum > Colletotrichum somersetense. Next base: position 182,906 of record MU843426.1, on the reverse strand, counting down.
GTTGATGGGATGGTTGAATCCGATGCGACGTCGACTTCCCTGCCGGACTCAACTTCGTCGCAATCAACTTTTAGTGGCCGTAATTCTCTTGCTCTCATCATAAGAGCGGAGACGCTAATTGAGCAGATCCTCCTCAACCCGGCTGGCATCATATCATACAGGGTTCCTGGAGCCAGACCGACCTCGATGAGGTTGCAAAAAACCACCAGCCAGGCGCGGCGGCCAGACAAGGGTGAGCGCCGAGACGCTCAGGGCCATTCAATGGGTTGTGACGAAAGTTCGACAGTTGCAGAAATATAACGTCGGCAGCCGCGCATAGAAGTATCGACCCGTCACTCGATCTGTTGCACACATAATACAATGTGTATCTATCTCAACAAATGCCAACATTGGGAACGGGACGAACTTAAGTAGATCAGAGGCTATGGTCTCAGAGGCAGGCCGCAGATGCATGTAATCTCTAGCAGGAAGGCTATCCTGCCAGGCCAAAGTTTATCTTGCCATGAATGATGAGAGCCACAAGGGCGGCGCAAGCACGGATCGTCCGAACGAAGATGCTGGCCTCACGCGCAATACGCCCTAAAATCGCTCCGTGTGCTTAATTTTCGAGAGCCAAGAAAGTAAGAAAGCAGCTCTGTACCTCTTGGCGGTGTCTTGAACCTCGCCAGGTACTACGTACTCATCAGATGCCACTACGATGCACAGCAGACAGGCATGGATGGCGTAGTGTACAATCCATGGTGACACTGAATTTCCCATCATGGTGCTTTGCCCCCTTTGACATGCTGAGAGAACTGCCACCTCATCTGCCCAGCGCGCACGGATGGTCCAACTTCTAGAACCGCCAAACACACCAAACACCAAAAACAGGAAAATCGTCTGATCTGGAACGCCCGGCCCAAGGCTTGTCAGCATACGGGAACGACGGATGAGTCAACCATTATAATCTGTGGAGTCCAGCTCGAGTCCTCCCCGAGGTTCGAAAGAGCAATGTTCCCCTTCACCGCGAGCAGGGATATCTGCAACCGCACGGGCTCACCATTTGCGACGGTTACTTTACACTTTTTTACCCTACGTGCCAATAGGACGAACCAAGGCCTTCCTCCCCCTCCCACACTCTTACTTCGCAGATGGAATATCGGACACTTGGCGCCGCACTTTGGCCTAGATTCCCCGGCGCTGGCTTTTGCAGCCAGCCTCCAGAGAGGTGATGCGGGGGGGCTTGCGGGAAGGCCGGGGGTAGGGGGGGCTCCGACCGGGCACGCCATCGCCATCGCCGAACCTTGGAATACTCCGGGGACGGGGTCCTGGGATTATCAAAAGTCCGTCGATAACTTGGCAACTATGTACCAGGAAGCAGGCGCTTTGGGCTCGAGGCGGAGCGTTCCAGGAAGAACATCAATGGACCACCCCCGGAGGCGGGCGAGAAACAAATGGTTTTCCGGCGTCTTCTGGACAGTGCTATTGGCCACGAATTGCCCCGGTCTCGCGTCTGATCGCCTGAGTGAACCGGCAGGGCGCGGTTCATGGGTTTACAATCAAGGCCATTGATGCCCGTGTTGCCGAAGTGCCTTCCTATTCCGTCAGCATAACCAGACCTGCTGCACCCGACCCGGCTCGCCATGGCGATCCTCTACGTGGATCGACCAATGCAGCTCATGAGGAAAAAAGTGTCCGGCTTGTGATCCTGGATCCTGGCACGACCGTGGGGCCAACTTGGGCATCATTTTTTGGTCCCGGGTCGGCACTGCTTCTTTACCATGTGAGAGAAAATCTACCGCCTCGTGCCTTTCTGCTAGCACTCGCATCAGTGGTCTAATGTCCAGACCCGAACGCAAAACCTCGAAAAGTATGTCTTCTACCTGGACAGCTTGGCTCGCTGGGGGCTTTCTTTCAGGACCGTCTAACAAGAACGACCCTACTAATTATGAACGTAGTCCCTGCCTCTGGCCTTGTAACGTGTGTGCGTAGAGGTTCTGCTGGCGACGACTTTCACTTCGACCTGCAGGCCAATTCAGTCGTTCGCGCCATGGTTAAAGTGAAGTTAGATCTAGCAGTTGCTCTGTGTTCTCGGGTATACTATACTGTATTAGGTGATTGACATTGGCACAGGTTAGAGGTGCCGCGTATCCGGTTTTACGTATTGTGATATTACGTATTTACCGGGTGAACTGCATTAGACATATCCATCAATGAACGTAGTCCCTAGAACGGCCCTCCCTTGTGTGCACCTGTATTCCTAGTTAATAATACGCCGGAACCGAAGACCAGATAGTCTGTTGACGTGATATACAGCTCGCACGTAAAAGTGCTTAAATTCATTACTTAAATATTAGCCGTCGACGCCTCCAGTCACGAACAATATCATGGCGCACTGCCCCCTATCAATGTCTTAGCCAGCTTGCTCCTCTCTTCCTGACTGTGGAGCAGCCATGCCAGAATATCCTCGGCCATGCGGTCCTTGGCTGCCTTCTTCGTCAGGACCTTGTTGACGACACCTAGGCCTTCCGGCACGCGCAGGTCGTTGCTAAAGTCCGCGCGGCCGTTCCAGAAGTCGCCCCCCGGCACCGTCGGGTCTTCGGTGAGCTTGTAATGGGGCACCGGGTACTTTAAGCGGCCGCAGAGCTCGCGGACCCTCTGGGTCGTCGAGAGTTCTGAGGGATCCGAGGTCGCCGGCGCGGGTTCGGCAATGGGGGCGCCGGCTGAGGGGGTGCTTGCGCCGGATGCTGCCGCGGACGAGGAGGCCGAGGTGGAGGAGACCCTCGCGGGCTGGCTGTCCTGCCTCTTTTTCGCCGCCGCAGTCGAGAAGCCGTCGGCCACGACAGGGGGCGAACTGGGCGGTGACCTCTTGGCAGGGAGGACGGACGCCGACGGGGAAGCGAAAGCGGCGGCGGCGGCGGAGGCGGCCGGCGCAAAGGCCTTGGGCAGCTTCGGCAGCTCGCCCGAGGGGAGCATCTGGCCGTTGTCGATGAGCCACTTGCAGGCCGCCATGGCGGCGTACTGCTTCGCGTCCTGCTTCCGCGGGAAGTCAGGGAGGGTCGCGCCGGCGGCGGCGGCGTCCAAGCCGTAGCCCGGCCGGGGAAAGACGTCGCCGGTGCTGGTGAAGAGCGCCGTGCACGCCCAACGCAGCTCCGGGGTCTTACCGAGGCGGGGGTGCTCGCGGGGCGCGTCTGTGAACGCGATCTTTTGGTTCCTCACCTGTTGGAAGTCTGTAATCGAACGTGTAAGCTGAGGGCCCCGCCTAATCATAATATCGTGGGGAGAGTGTTGTTAGTGCTGTTCCGACACGTACGGTTCAGTAAACCGAGCCAGTTTTCACTGCCGAGATCCAGGCCCAATCGCGGAACCGGGTGGAGGAGCACCGCGATGGCCTCGACCTCCGTCTCGCTCAGCGGAGCAGGGCGGCCGTTTTCGGTCTCGAACCGTTCTTTTTCTGCAATGTACGACTTGAGGGCCGCCCAGTCAACGCCCTGGGCAGGTGCGCCGGGGAGCGACGGGGCTGACATGGCGGTCGATCAGGCTGCCTGCGTTCGACCAGGGGTGGCGGGCGATATGAGAGAAGCGTTGGTTGCTACGTGGCGGGGTGTGCCGGCGTGTGAGGAACATTTATACATGAATCCGCGAGCGAGGCGGGGGGCCAAGTATTGGTGAAAGCAAGGTAAAAGAAGTGCAGGCTGTTGTTGTTCCTGACATTGGACACCGAGAAGTGCGAATGCTGGTGGGGTTGCTTCCCCTCAAACCGCCTCGTTGGCTCGGGCGCATGCGGGAGGCCGCGGGCGCTGCCTCCGGGTGACGCCTTCGCGCATCTATTGTTCGGAGACATGAATGAAATTTGGAGCCAGTGATTTGCTGGATGGAAATTAACGGAGTGCCCGACTGCCTCTTCAGGCGGGTTGGTTGGTTTTAAGTTTGAGAATGGAAAGAAAGGGTGGCTGTCACTGCCCTTCTACCTAGACTCAGTTATGTAGGTAGACTGGTGCTCACATCGGATGACATGTACTCCTTGGCACCCTGCGAGGAGGAATTTCGCCGAGATGTCTGCAGAGCGGTTTCCGGGACAAATCATCATCGACTGTTGTTCCATTGACGGCGATCCCACGATAACTTTTTTTTGGAGGGTATACAAATGACAATCGAAACGCTCAACACCATCCATGCCCATGCTTTTTTTGCTCTTCGTCACCTTCTTCCTGCTCTCTGCGGGTTCCTCTTGCTCCATTTCCCAGTCTCACTCGAAGAAGCCCGTGCCATCATCCTCCTCCTCGTCCACCTTCACCGGGGCCTTCCGCTCCTGCGCCCTGCGCTCCCTTCTGTTCATCGGCTGCTTGGGATCCCTCGCCTTCGCGTCGCTCCACGTCTTCTTCGACCGCGCCACCCACGGGTCCTCCTCCTTCACCCTCGCCGGCCGCTGCTTCCGCTGCGGCAGGGGCTGCCTCTGGCACGGGGCCGCGTCCGCCGCCGACTTGCGGTCGCGCAGCCTGTACAGCGCCGCTTCGCCCTCCGGCAACAACTTTTCGACGGTGGCCCACATTTTTGGCCGTTCGGCATGGAGGGCACGCAGGGCCTTGGGCTGCTTGAACGGCTTCGCGTCGGTCTCGGGCTTGTCCTCGTCCCCGTCCTCCTGCGCCTGTTCTCCGTCCTCGCCCTTCTTGTCCTTGTTGGGGTACAGGCTCTCGTAGCGTTCCATCAGGGGGAAGAAGCGGGCGTAGGCGACGTCGACTTCGGCCACGTGGGCCTCGGCCTCGAGACGCTTCTTCTCTTCGGGGTCTTCGGTCTGCTGGAGCTTCTTGCGGAGCTGCTTCAGGAGCCTCTCTGCCTTTTTCCGTTCTAAATGCATCGCAAGTCAGTGAGCCGAACGCATCCCTGAAAACCACGAGCGTACGCAACGCGGCGTGATTGCGAAAGGGGGCTTCACTTACCAAAGAACCGAACCATGTGGTACTTCTGGATCATGTGGCTCCGTCTCTTTCTGAAGTCATGCTCCTCGACCTTCTCCTGCAACGCCTCGAGTTCCTGCTCCAGCTCATTGCGCTTCGTGGCGGGTAGCTCCTTGCCGCTCTGCAACAATCTCCGGATGGCTCTTGCGCGGGTCTTGTTCCAACTCGTCGTGCCCTCCTTCGCCCTGTGCTTCTTCCGTGTGGCTTTAAGCCTCTTCTGGTCATGTTGACCGTTTTCCGAGCCTGGGGAGTTGCTGCGTTGCTCATCCGGCTGCGCGCCTTCCGAGTCCAAGTCGGAGTGCCCTCGTTTCGTTCCCATTGCTTTTGTGATTGCGATCTGACCGGGACTATGTTCTGATCGGGGTGTGGACGTTTATGGGCATAGGTTGGGTGTACGAGAGAGGGAAGCCGTCGATGGTTTCGCGGGTTCTACAATTCAAAAATTCGGATCGTTATCGGCGGCCTGGAGGCTGCTGACCCCACCCCAGGTATGCTTATCTTTCCATTTAGGGACTAGCTCGGGCAATGGCCCATCTGAGCCAATGACAAGTCCCAATTACAACGGCTCACTGACCTGGGCTAAGCTATCCCGCCCGAGCTTCAGTGATTTGAGGCGCCCGACTGACACCTGCGACCGCTCGCGCCGACCTCCCCTTCAAATAACTCTGAAGGTCACAGAATTCGGCATACCCGGGACGGTTTCTGTATGAAAACTGTCTTGGACTTTCGTTAACACTCGGCTGATTCCCTCACGCTTGGTCCTATCACCAAACGCAGCTCATCCACTCAACTCAGGTACTTCGAAGTGGTTGAGCATTGTTTCGAACTTGGGCAATTGGCGCTGGCTCTCGATTGGAGTCGAATTGCCGCGACGACCAGCCACGAAAATATATCCAGAGTTCAGGCGCGCGCGGCCGCCATGGACCGCCCGGAGCCTGGGCTGATCAGGTGGTCGCAGATTCCCGGGTATGACAGCTTCATCCACATCAACCTCCAACATCGCGTCGTGCAGCTGTATGAGCCCAACGGACTCGCACAAAGAAGCCGATTCGACTATACGAGGCTATCGAAACATGATGACTTTCCCACACTCACCACGTACGACTGGTCGCCGACGGTACCTGGCCTGCTGGCCGTTGGCACCCAGACCGGCGTCGTGAACCTGCTGAGGATGGACGACAATTCCAACGCCTACATCGAGCTTAATCTTAAGATGACGAGAACGTGTCAGGCGGTGGCCTTCAGCACCGAAGGCCTCCTCGCGGTCGGCTTGGACCGAGTGCGGATGGACCAGTGCCTCCACATATGGGACGTCAACCGGCTGTCGACGATGAACAAGACTGCCAAGGGCTTCCCGAAAGATCTGCACGCCTTCGTGGATCCTGCCTACCGGTTGGAGCCTAGTGTGTCAGTTTCGAGCGTCAAGTTCTTTGAGGACAACCCAAAGACCCTGGTGGCGGGGATCAAGGCCCAAGGCCTGCGCATCCATGATTTACGAGGTAGTTGCCAATGGCTCTCGTCAACGTGAGGAGCGACTAACAAGTTGCGTACGTAGAACCCAGCAGTGTAGTCTGCACGTTCCAGACCAAATGCAACAACAACCTGGCTATCGATTACGCTGACCAGAACTACTTCGCGTCTTCCGCGCTGGATCAGCCTGGCATTATGATCTGGGACAGACGCGCGACATCCCGGCCAGTCGCATCGCCATCCTACCTGGGCGCGATGGAAGAAGACAACCTCCCGTGGGGCGGTGCCCTGAGGCTCGACCGGGTGGTCGAGATGGACGATGACTCGTCCCTGAGCGAAAGCAAGCACTCGATCGTTCGCTCTCTGCGTTACTGCCGGGATCGTCGGGGGCTTCTGGCCGTGCTGTCTCGGTCCGGTCAGCTGAAGGTTTTGGAGACGAACAAGGAGATCACGCCTCGCGATGTGTCTCTGGAGGGGAGCCCGGAGCTTCTAGAAGTGCACAAATCCCACGACATGGATGTCCAATACCGCGACAGCGGCCGGAAGAACGATCGGATTGTGTCTTTTGACTGGGTGACGTTGGACTCGCCCGTGCTGCAACCTCGTCTTTTGGTGCTACGTGCCAATGGGATCTTTGAGATCCTCGAGCAACCGTCGTATACCTCCGATTACCTGTACAAGCTCACGCCGTGGCAGCCGCCCCATCGGGGGCTGGAAGGTATGTTGGGCAGCTCACCTATCGGACCTAACCCTGACGTCGTGTAGAGGGAGCTGCGTACCACAGCATCATGGAGTTTGAGCCATCACAGGCCTCCGACATGCTCGGTCCGTTGTTTGTCGAGGAAGCGCTTTCGGACATTCCCATATTTGGCCCCAACAAAGCCGACGTTCAGTCCATCGTGGACACGACATTGCAGTCCAAGTTTTCAGCCGCCGAACTCAGCAGCAAGCTCGTTGGAAACACGAGCAAGGCCACTCCGGCACTCGACAAGTCCAAGTCAACGGCAGAGAGAATGCGGGCTTTGAGGTCGGAGCTCAAGGAAAGGGCCAAGGGCTCGGGGACTAACGGGGCCGAGAGCTCGATCATCATGGAGGAGTCTATCAGCTCCCTCGCCCAGTTATCCATCTCTCGAGAAGGGCCGGTGTCTTGCCGTCACATGCATGAAGCGCTGCTTTCTCTACCACTGAAAGCCCCGGACTTGTCGACTGAGGCCCAGTGCCTTCTCGACCACGTCATGCTTCTCCGCGCCAAAGAGAAGTACCTTCTTGACTGCAATGTCAACCGCGTGGTGGTATCCGATGACCCGTGGCTGCGCTACGTGTGGGACTGGGTTGCCGGTAAATGTCACAGATAGCTCTTTGTTATAGCCGCTAACGAAGTGCAGATGCGGAAGATGCGGCATTGGACGGAGGCATGAAGCTGTCGCCACTCGATCTCAGCTACATGGGAGTCTGCGCCATTTGGACCGATGATCTGGGTTTGTAGAACGTGGTTTCTTTACTCCGGAATCTGACTGACAAGATGGCAGGTCGGAAGCCCTCTACAAGACTTCCGGAGGCGTCGCCTATCCCAGAGACAACCTTGTGGGAGAAGTGTATCGGGAGCATCTGCAAAAAGCGGGGATTGCCAAAGTACGAAGGCATCCAGACCAGAAAACCGTTTCACAGGCAACTATGCCTAGACATTTGCGGTTGGGGAGACACTGCAGCACACGAAGCTAGGGGGCCAGCGGCGCATGATCCCAGTCAAGATTACCCAACAACGGCGCATACAATGGCGGCAGCCCGAGCTCTCTTCAAGGGTGACACGCATGAGGCAATCCGGATCCTCAAGACGGCAAGCGTCACCCATCCAGAGCTGCTGTTCGTCTCGCTGGCGCTACAACTCATCGGAAGGAGCGACAAACACCTTATCAAGGAGCAGCTCGATTTCGACGAAGCGGTCGCGTCGAAAACGGACCCATATCTCAGGGCAATGTCGTCGTTGATCGCCACGGGCGATTGGTCTGCCATTGCCAACCAAGATTCGTTGCCCCTGTCGGATCGGGCTTACGTTGCGGTCCGGAATTTTGACGACGAGCAGCTCACCAAGTGGCTCCACGAGCAGGTCGCCATGGCGGTGCAGACGGGAGACATTGAGGGCATCGTTCTCACGGGAATTACGGACAGGCTTGTGGACATCTTTGCCAAATACGTTGAGAAGTTCAACGACTTCCAGACGGCGGCGCTAGTCACGTCGATATGCGCGCCACGTTACATTGACGATTACCGGTGCTTGGCGTGGAGGAACGCGTACAGGTCGTACCTGCAACGACACAAGGCATTTCTCCAGAGAACCAAGTTCGAGGTGGAGAGCACGAAGAAAAGCAAGCGTGAGGAGCGTGGTCGTCCCACGATCAAGCCGCCGTCTCGCCAAATCGCGCTGCGGTGCGTGTACTGCGACGCTGAGACGACGCTCGCTGGGCAAGGCGGGGCCGGCTCAGGGCCGCCGGCTGGGGCGCCCGATTCGAGGAACCCCCTAATGGCAACGAGCATCAACGCGGGCATCAGCTGCCCGAACTGCGGCCGCCACCTGCCGCGGTGTGTCGTGTGCCTGGAAGTGGTGGGCGTTCCGAGGTCTGACCGGCCTGAGCTCAATGGCGAGCGGGAGGTGTGGATGGCGGCCAACTTCCCAACGTTTTGTCTAAAATGCGAACATGTACTGCATCTCGACCATGCGAGGCAGTGGTTCACAAGGCACGTCGAGTGCCCGGTCCCCGAGTGCCGATGTCGATGCAATTTCAGGGCCAACCCAGAACTTAACTATCACTAATCACAGGGCGAGAGACAACGGGGCAGGGAGGCAACAGGCAGGACATGGGTACAAGGGGGGCCGGCCCGGCCTCGGCCGCAGTGTTTCGTAGGCTGACGGGCGCAGGCGTTATTTGTCAAAGTGCGCTGTCTGGGGTTTTTTCCCTTTTGCTTGCTTTTCTGATAGTCATGACGGAAGATGTATGGTACGATTATGCTTCTGCACCCGCTTGCTATCTGCAAGGCGCACCGGGGAAGGGGGAGGGAAGCAGGGGAGGGTGTCACGGAGAATTCGAACCCTGTCGTCAGTCAAAGTCGGTTGGCATATCGTTCCGCAAGGGCTTGCACCCCTCCTTGTCCCGTCTCCCCCGGTCGTCGGCCTGATGCCAAAGAAGAGTTCTAATATCAAGTGAGCCGGCTATATTGGGGCTAGATGCGTCGAGGATACCTGGGATAGGTATGGGTGCAAGATTGGGCGGCAACTCGGTGAGGGATGGACTTGTCACATTCGGAGCCGAGCTGCAGCTTGATCGATCACCTGCGCATCTTCCCAGGTCGACAGGGACCTTGACCGGCGGGTGGGATGCTACCTGACGTTGCCAGATGCTGCCTGTTGCAGTGTTCCGGTCAATGACCTGGTCCACCACGAAGCATCCAAGACATGGTTCGGGACGTGGGTGGCCACCCGTTTCTCGAGGCTTTCGCAACACTAGTCAGTGTGTGTGTGTGTGTGTGTGTGTGTGTATGTATGTGTCCTGCGGTAGGCCTGTCAGGGTAGGGGAGGGGAGGGATGAGAAGTGAGATGTGAGCTTGTATGATGATGGTGGCTGACAAGGGGGGGAAGCTACATAAACACACACATATACTGAATGGTACGCAGTATTCGTATGTATTCCTAGGGTGTTCCGAAGCCCGCGCGCGCTGTGCCCTGAGTTGCTGAAGGATGTGGGCCGACTCGGGTTTAGTGGTTGCGTTGCTGTTTCCATACCTACCTAGGTACCTACTACCTACCTACCTATCATATCCGTACCAATATAAAATAGCAGTACTAGTGTATTACAGGTACAGTGGGCATACTACGTATGTAATGTAGGTAGGTATCTGTAGCGTGCAAATTAATCACGGTGCACAAGAGTAACCGTGGGCGCGCGCTCTCCCCTGTCACGTATTCCCCGGGTAGGTACCTTCCTACCTACCTGTACTTGCCCTGCCCCCCCGTACACTACCTACCTACCTACCTACTCCTTCCCCTTTCAGCCAGCCAGCCAGTGGGGGGAGGGGAGGGGAGGGGAGGGGAGGGGGGTATTGCCATTCTTGCCTGCCCCCGGCTGCCCTCGGCTTGCCGCCCGCGGTCGGCTTGCTGGGTTCTGGTAGGTCACTGTTGCCGTCCTATTTGCCTCGGCAGGCCCAGGCAGGGTTGATAGCGTTGGTTTGAGGGAACACAGAACACACGGGGAACTGGCCCGGGCTCTTTGCTCGACACTCTTAGTTGAACGACATCTTCAACCAACCCTTTTCGCAGGGTCAGGGGGGGGTGTCCGGCCCAGGCTCCTTTTTCCATGGTTGCCGTCCGTTTCTCTGTCTGCAGCATCCATCCATCCACGTACCCTTTCCTCGCCCTGCTCCCACACCACACCCGGCGCAACCGACATAACTTCTCTCCGTCACATCCCGCCCTACCTACCTACCTACCTACCTGATTTACAGATACTGACCTGATTACCACCGAGCCTCGTCTGGCCTGGCCTGGCTTTCCTCACCTCACCTTGCCGCGTCGCGCCTCGTCTCAAGGTCCTCGCACTATCCCGGAACCATTCACACATCCCATTCGACTCAGGGTTGAACACGATAGCGCCCGACCCATCTTTTTGCTGTTTGTCCTGGTTCCGCCGCTCCTACCTTTCCTGCCTGCCTACCTACCGCTCAGCCAGGGTTGCGACGCGCTGCCCGTCACAAACATGTCATTGCAGATAATTTACGTCGCCCGCCATGGAGTAAGTCCCCATCCTTCTATGCTACATTCCGTCTTGTCACATCCGGCTTCATCTCCGAGACGGACGTTTCCGACACCAATGAGAACGGGGGTGAGATCCAACAGATGAGGATCCTGTCTGTGCAAAGTCCCTCCATCCCACGGAGGCCAAGCCCGCTCGCTTGGAAAAACAGGCCCCCTCCCTCGACTCGTCGACAGTGGGCCGCCGAGCAAGGGCTTACCTTATGCTGCACCGTCGACGTTGGACGCATCCTTTGTTGACCCGATGAAGAAGACTGACAACAGCCTTGGCGCCCCTCCTCAGTTCAGGTCCAACTGGCTTGTCGACCCGTCCACGGGCAGCTACACGGCGTCCATCCCCTCCCCGACAGGAATCCCCGCCGACCCGGAACTGACAGCACACGGCGTCGACCAGGCCAAGGAGCTGGGCGCCTACCTGATGACCGTCGAGCCTCCAATCGAAGCCGTCTACTCCAGCCCCTACTACCGCTGCCTGCAAACCATCACGCCTTTTGTCGCCCTCAAGCAGGAACGCTCCAACCGCCTCGCGGGACAAGACGTTGGCGCCACCGCCGACGCTGTCACCATCCGCCCCGAGCATGGCCTCTGTGAGTGGTATGGCGCTGCGCCCTTTGAGCACCCGACTCCGGCTCCGCTCGACGTGCTCAAGCCCATGTTCCCTCACCTCGATACCACGTACCAGAGTGCCGTTTTCCCTTCTCGCAACGGTGAGACCATCGCTCAATTGCATGATCGGGTTGCGGCCGGAGTCCAAGCCATCATTGAGCGATGCGATGCCGAGGGCAAGCGCGCCGTCGTCCTGTGTTCGCACGCTGCCTCCATCATTGCCCTCGGACGAGTGCTTACCGGCGTCATGCCTGATAGCGTCGATGTGGAGGACTTCCGAGCCTTTACCTGCGGCTTGAGCGTATACCGGAGGAGATCACATTCTTCCTCGGCACCGACTTCAGGAACCCAAGGTAGGATGCGAATTCTTACGTCATCGGCTGACAATGCGGGCCTCGGACTGACAATGGGACCAACAGGGCCGGATCCGGACACCAGCTCATGGAAAAACGGCCGGGGAGTTGGAGGTGGGTGGGTTTGCGAGCTCAACAGCGATTGCAGCTTCTTGAGCGGAGGAGAAGAGAGGGGATGGTAAGATGGAATTCCCACTTCCCACCCGCGCGTGCACCTGCACACAGATTTCACCAATAAGGCCCCCCAGTCAGCCCTTCCTCTTACCCTTGCCGCCGCCATTGTGATGCGGAACAGACACGGCCGGGGGGGGGGAGAGGGGCTGCCCACCTTTTTCTTCCTTCTTCTTTGCCTGCCCGCTCGCACCGCTGCCGCCCGAGAGGGTCGAGACGCTGTGTTATGTTTGGATGGAAGCTGACACACCAAACCACTTACAGGAGGTTCTCGGGAGATGAGTCCTTTTCCACGGCCGAAAACTCATCGCAGGCGGCCGACGCTGGAGTAGCACTCGGTGTGGTGGTGGAAGGAAAAGTGAAACCCGACAAGTTGTCCTCTCGCGGAGCTGCAGGCCATCATCGTCTCTAGGAAAGCGGGATTATTGATCGGGTGGCGTCCTTCGTCATTTGCGTTTGCTTTTCCCCTCCTCATTCTCTAGAGGCCAATTCCTTGGCCTCAGCTCAAATGGTCAAAAAAGGGTCGAGGAGGCCTTTTGGGGGCTGCGACAAGTCATGCTTCTCCGACCTGGCCAGAGACTGATCCGCACCACCCGTATATCCTTGCGGCCGATACACGATGACAGCTAATGCAGGATAGACTTGCCTAGCTGCTGCGGGATGCATCATTTGCATATCTATGGCGCAGCCTTGGTAGCATAGAATCTGCGAGCCAGTTACCACAGCGGCTAGCCCCGAATCCCTGACAGAAGGACCCCTGTCAATTTCATCCCACATCTGCCACACCATTTCATCGCCCCACCGTCCAACCTCAACTGCTCACTCGAACTTCGCTCTCTCTCCGTTGACTGACTGTCACACAAATAATTATTATACTCTGGACATACGCCCGAAGACTGGAATTGATACACTACCTTCGCGTCTCCGCCGTCCGATCTTTCTCCCAGCCACATTGGTTCGTTTAGCTGAAGAACCTAATCTCATCAAGGCAGTCTCTGGCGTCCAAATGTCTATCCTGTGTCATAAGCACATGCAACACGATTGGCGTGCTGGTATCTTACGTCTCGCCTCGCCTCTCCCGCTGCCGCCGTGCCCTAGCTCGCTCGATCCCTTGACGGCTTGGCTCTCGGGAAGGCCCTGCGATGGGGCTCGCTGGCAAATCCTCGACCATCGGCTGGGTTTTCATCACAGCGCAGCTCAGTAGCACAAATCCATGTCCTTTTTTATCCTTTTTTATTTCTTCCTTTCCCCTCGCACCCGGTGTTACTTCCGTAACCTCGACCGTCGGCTGGACCATGCCTGTGAATGCCCCAGGGAATAAATATTCGCGTACGGGACAATGGCCAACAACGAAATGAATGGTTAGGCTTGATCTTACGCTTTGCTGAAGAAAAGGGCCTTGGCATACCTGTGCTATGGACGTGCCCGCAAAGCAATCTCTCCCAGAGCGGGGAACCCGAGTCGGAAGCGCGACCGCCCTTTGATGGACACGACAAAAACGACTGGAAAGCGGGCCCCTTTGACTGCCTATCTGCCGGCCGGCCTCAAGTCTGATCCATCACGTTGCTTTGGAAAACAATCATCCTAGGAGATTTGATCTAGCAGCAACGCGGGGTTCGATCGGGGGCGATGCGTCTTCCGAACCGGCCAGCTGGTGTCTTTGCCGATACCCCAGCATTACGTTCGGATATCTGTCTCGATGCCTTCCTCTCTCCCTAGCGGTGTAGGATCGCATGCTTGACTCAGCCACTCGATGAAGAGCGTTCCTGTCGAACCGTGAGACTTACACGGGGCGTGCTACCAGTGGCCACGCCATGTTCCGTCTTGCAACTATGCAACACGTTCGATCCGCCAAGATGCAGTCCATGGCAGCTCATGATCATCTCACATGTTTCAAAAGAGCGGTGGACCAAGGCAGTCCGTCCGACTGCGCATCGGAAGGAGATAGATTAGAGGGGTTTGGAAAGGGCTCACCGTTCTTCTTATGAGAGGCTCTGCCATGGGCCAGGCCCCGAGTGTCTGCCCCGACTTGTGCACGGCGAGGTTAGGGGAGGGGAGGGGAAGGGAGGGGGATGGCAAAGTTTGACTAACCCGCATGTACTTTGCGCAGGGAAAGGCAAGTACAGCCTTCGCGCAGCTGCAGAAGATGGATGGCGATTGCGGAGGGGGGCCCGTGACACGTCTGGCAGTTGATGACATACAGCCGCCAATGCACGACATGGCGGGAAGCGATGACCAACTAGGGACGATTTCTTAATCGGGCGGCATGCTTTAGTCGATCATGGGCCTGAGCTGGCTGAGGACCCTATCGGTTTCGTATCTTTGATGCGGGCATTGGTCTTGAGGGATCTGTGGCTAGGTTCCAAAAGAAAAGGTAAGAAAAGTAACGACGGCTGGCAATACTACGCACGCAGGGCGGAACATTTGAATTGAAGGTGGTATCATTGCCCGCAACAACACATGCCACTATGTAACGGGAGCATCTGCAGAGAGCAGGATTGGGCAAGCCAAGAGGGTCTCTGCCGATGCAAAGAAAGGCTAAAAGACGTCCCGAGATAGTTCGCCTTCGCCTCGGGCTCACATGAAGCAGAAGGCGATGGCATCGACAGACGACCTCGTGGGCTCACGCTCCGTCAAGAATTGGCGTCTCTGCCCGTTTCCGGCCGGCGAGCAACGTGGAGGCATCCCACGCGGAGTGGAATCAAGGTTGCCAAATAAGCGGCAAGCACCCAGTTTTCAGTACGGACCAAAGAGGGTGCTTATCGAAGGGATATGCAAAAAAAAAAACAAAAAAAAAAAAAAGACAAAAAACGATGGCGTATGCGTGTGTCTGGCGCGTTGGGCTGCTTGTGTTGCAGGAAGGGGAGCGAGCGAGAGAGAGAGACGACCAAGGCGGTCGATTCAAGAATTTGTGAAAACGACAGCAACACAGCAACGTCGACGACGATGAGGTCAAGCTAAGTCAGGGTGGTGTAAAGAGAACCAAGCAATTGCCAGGGTCTGAAATGGATCGTCTGGGGCTTCAAGGTCTTTCTACTTCGTACCCATGGGGGGCCTGCTGCCTGCCTGGGTTGGCCGGAGGTTCGCCAGAGCGGTAAAATGCAGGCGGAAAAGAAAGGCCATAGTACATCGTGGCGAACCCCCTGCATCTCAAACTCGGTCAGCATCGTCGCATGGCTTCGACAAAGGGAGGGAGATGGCTGAGATTGGCAGGCAGCGCGCTTGAATGAGAACCTACTTTGTGGTACATACATAGATTTAGGTATAGATGTATGTACTCCGTACTTGATGTCGTGAAGAGTCCAGCCGAGACGAGACAGAACAGGGAAGACGTACACCCGCTGGCGGCGGAATAAGAAACACGGGGTGCTTGTTGGTTGGCCAGACGCTGATATGGCCGGTACGGTAACTAACGGGCTCGCAGACGAATGATCAGGGCGGGACAGGGCAGGCCAGGCCAGGGCAGGCTGCATATCAAGACGAGTCGATTTGACCGTTATGGTATTGTCTGGTCCGGATCACAGTGTAGTGCAGTGTAGGCTGAGCGGCTCTTCTCCACCTGGAAGGATAAAAAAAAAAAAAAGGCCCTTGAGACCAACAACAAGCTCGATGCCTGTCGCCGTCTCTTACACTACCTGCCACCACCACCTTAGACTATTACTACTACTTCGTACTCTGTAAATACAGTAAGTAGTATGCGGTCACGGAAATCTGCGGCGGCGGCTATGTGTTTCTTCTTCCTACCCTCTCGAACCATGGATGAAGATCTAGTTAAGATGCGCGCTCATCTGGGCTACGCTACCCACCACCCACTTGTGCATACTCTTGATACCGACACACCCTCAGGCATTCATTCATTCATTCCTTCACCCACCCCCTTACCCTGGTCAGTACCAATCTGACCGTACCCAACCTCGCCAACTTTCCGACCTTTCACCCCTCTCTTTCTCTCTCTCTCTCTCTCTCTCTCTCTCTCTCTCTCTCTCTCTCTCTCCCTCTCTCTTTCTCTCTCATCCTCTTCAGTCGGTCCCCGCAGGCCCGCGAGCGGGTGGGTGGTTGAGACTGCCAACTGAGGTACGGCACGTACATGGATGGTAGTGTAGATACTGAGTATACATACTAAACTACTATGTATGTATCCGTAGACAGACAGACAGACACCACGGCGGCCCCACAAACCGTCTTCCCAGACCCTAGGCGGCGGCGGTAAGGCGGCTGCCGCACTCAACGACTACCGCGTGGTCGTCCACTTGCGGCCATCCATCGAACCCTTTCCCCCCCTCCATCCATCCTCCTTCTCACCAGCGGGTACCGATGTCTGTTTCTCCCAAATCATAAATGCATCTTAGACAACGAGCTGAGATGCTACGAGGGGCATTTCCTGCGAGATTTGAGGGCGGGTGTGTGTGTGTGTGTGTGTGTGTGTGTGTGTGTGTGTGTGTCTGTCTGTCTGTCTGTCTGTCTGTCTGTCTGTCTGTCTGTCTGCGTGAGTGGGGGGGAGGGGGCAGGCGGCCAGTAAGGATGGCCTGCCCGTCCTGCCCGTCTTGCCCGTTCTGCATCAGAGAATCACACCGACTTTGACTTGACGTTATTTAGTGTTGCTGCCGAGACAGACAGTTGACCACGCCGCAAACACACGAGAGAGAGAGAGAGAGAGTAGACACGAAGGGGAATACGCGGGCAACGTCGGGGGCCTAGCGTCCAAAGTTACCAGATAGCGACGACAATGGCCACAGGTTGTCGTCAATGACAATCAGAGCAAACGCCAATGCTCTGCTCGGGTTGTCCAAAGAGGTTGGGGGGGGGGCGAACTGGACCGGACCAGGGCAGGCAGGTGCTATTATTACAGCTAGCTACCAGAATTTCGGAAAGAGAACGAATGCTCCAACCGGTTCCTGGCTATCCATCGTCTTCGAGTCAGCTGGGGAGAAGGGGGGCGGGGAGAAGGGCCTCACGAGGTGATCCAATCGCAGCCTCGTGTTAGTCCAACAGCAAATTGAGGCGTCGTACGGGTTGTACAAAGCAAAGCAAAGCAGACATGCCATGCCATGCCACGCCGTGCCATACCATGTCTGGCCTGCCTTGCTCCCAAGTAGTGCAGTGCAGTGGTGAAGGTACCTACCTGCCCAAGCTCACACTCCCTCTTGCACCCCACTTACGTCCAGACACACACATATGTACTCGCTTTCTCGGTCTCGCAAAGCCCCTTGGCTGGGTAGGCGTTGAGTGCGTGTATATGTGTGCGTGTGTGTGTGGATGTCCGTCCCCACCACGGTACATTATACCCACACCTCCCTAGTGTCCCGATTGAGATCGCGCCGTTCGTTACTTCGTCGTCTCTGCTACCTACTGTTCGTCCGGAAGACAGTGGAACTCACTACGACCTCACGCAGCGGTTGTGACGCGCAGCTACACTCCACTACGATCTAAGACTAGCGCCCCTGGAGGAGAATACATATCGACTGTGCAGCTTTTCTCCCGAATACCACTTGCGCCCACTCACTCACCCACCATACCATACCATACCTACTACGTACGCAGTAGGTACCATACCGTAATCATCTTTCTCATTCTCACTCTGACACCCAACTGCATCTAGGGCCTGCCTGCCTGCCTGCCTGCACTACACTACACTACATACAGACCGAAACTGTCCGTCCCCTTCATTACTCTGTATGCACCGTCGTCTCGACATTGGGGGCGACCTCATTTCGATTCAAACGCTGGATAGCCCGAGTCGCTCTGCGGGATCCCTCCCTTGCGAACTGGCAAGCTTCTCAGCTTCTCCCGCCCCCCTTCCAATGGGCGGGCGTCGCTCCTTCGATGCCTCACGCCTCTCTATCCACCGCCTCAGAGCCTCTCATCCGCCATCGGTCTCGCATGCCTGCCTGGCCAATGCTCCGTCATTCCCAAACAGACCGTGACCTTGTTTTCTGCATACATACTATGTATACATAGGTAGGTGGTGTACTTAGTGTACGTATCCCGATTCATTGGCGGTGGCGTGAGGTTGGTTGGTTGGTATCGAGGGTGTGTGTGTGTGTGTGTGTATCAGTGATTTTCCATGTATGGAAATAGCCACTTGCACAATTGGATGAAAAGAAGCGCACACACAGAGAGAGTGTGTGTGAGAGAGCGCCCATCCTTCAAAGGTCTCTCCCCCATATGACGAACCAGGATCAAGGAAGGCAAGGAGGGCCCTGGAGAGGAGGGGCACCCGGCGCCAGCCCATACCTGACAGATTGGGCGACCCGCAGGAGGTACATGCCATGCCATGCCTTGCCATGCCATACCATGCCATGGATCTACATACACCTTTTACCTGCGTCTACGGATACTATACACGTACGTACATACATACATACATACATAGCAAGCCTGCCTGCCTGCCTGTCTTAGTACCGAAGAAAAATAAGAAACGGCTTCTCGCTGTCAGAATGCACACACTCTCTCACACACTCTCTCAATCACTCTCGAACCCACCCCCCGTCCACAACCAGGGTCCCGGCTCGTTGCTTTCCCGACTGCGTTGTACAAACTAGCAAGGCCCGGAAGAAAGAAAAAAAAAAAAAAAAGAGAAGAGATATAACAGAGACAGAGGTCCGTCGCGGACGGGAACTTAATAGTCAGGGTCTGACCCGTTGTCGATGACTCGTCTCGTATCTCTTCACTCCCCCCGATCAACATACACCCGTCTTCGCCCCCTCTCGCAACAAAATACATCTGTCCTCTGCAACAGTTCTTCATCGATAAGAAAGAGAGATCTCGGCAGGTGTCCGGCCTCACCTGTACCTGTACCCTCTTTTGGCTTGGAACACGTTCCAATCTGATTCAAATACCTCTCACTTTCTCACCCCAGATCGTCTTTCGACTTTCCCACCTTGCCCACCTACCTGCCTACCTGCAACGCCAATTTCAGATCACCCAGCCAGCATGTTCGTCAGCTTACAAGAACAGCACGGCATGGACCGCCTACCGCCGCCCATGGGCTACAACCAGGCCCGCAACGATGACGTACCGAGAGTGCTTCCCAGCCTCTCGTCCTTCAACTTTGACGACAGGATGGATGTGGACAGCCGCAGCAACAGCATCAGCAGCAGCAGCAACAGCACCAACAATAACAACAATAACGACCCCAAGCCCGGCAAGCGTCATGAGGTGGAAGTGGCAACAACACTCGCCTCCATGGCCTCCTTCAACATCAAGTCGCCGACACTCCCTTCGCCCACTCAGAGCTTCACCTCCATCATGTCAGACGCAGACGGTAGGATAAACCTCACAAGGACCGTACTGGATGGAGAGAGACGTGAAGCTTACGGCAGCGCCCCAGGCATGACGGGATCCACCAACTCCCAATACTCCTCGCCTGAACCCAGATCACCAGACCTCTCTTCCGTCAACGCCCAACTCTCCTTTTCCAAGGACGGCAGCAGCAGCGGCAGCACGGCATCCGTAATCACCCTCCCGCGCCTGCGTGAGCTGGACCTCCGGCCCCTCGAGCACGAGTTCATCCCCAGCCCGAGTTTCCTCCCTCCCTCCTCCTCCTCCTCCATCTCAGGGGCGGCGGCGGGACCGCGGCGTAGCAGCCTCGAATCCATCGGCACCTCGTCTTTCACGGAGCTCAGGCTCGAACTCGCCTCTCCGCCGGCATACCGAATCCCCATGCCCCCGATGGCGTACCCGGACGCCCTCCCCTCGCCTCCCCCCGGCGTCTCCCACCATCACCACCACCACCACTCTCACCCTCACCCTCACCACTCCCACGCCCTCACCTCCCCCCGTCGCCTCCAGCACAGGCTGCCGGTGACGGCCCTCCGAACGCCCAACGGCGCCTGCAGCCCCTCCCGCCGGCCCCGCCGCTCCCCCACGGGGTCCCGGTGCAACGTCAAGTACACGATCCAGCAGGTCGACTTCATCGACTATTTCCGGGTCGACCACCACCTCTCCTGGAAAGAGGTCGAGGCCAAGTACGCCGCCGTGTTCCCCGAGGACGCCGCAAAGGGCCACAAGCGGGGGCCGCAGGGCCTGCAGGGCGTCTACTACCGCAAGAACAAGCAGATCCCCGCCACGGACGCCAACAACCTGCTCGTCTTCGACGAGGACGACAACCCAAAGACGTTCCAGTGCGACGTCCGCGAGCAGGGCAAGAAGATGAACAACTCGATCGGTCTGCTGGGCATGCACCCGGAGCGCGCAATCACATACCCATGGGTCTCGGAGGAGCACAAGAGGCAGTACGAAAAGCTTGGTGAGTCTCCAATACACACACACACACACACACACACACATACCACACCCCTTACAGAAGAGGAGCATTGGCTAACAGGGATGCAAAAGGCCGCGCAAGGCAAGCCCAGCTCGACGCCGCCGAGGCGCGGAAAAAGAGGAGACGAGCCATCCAGAACAGTCGTCTTTGAGATTCCCCCTCCTCCTTTCCACATCACCCTATTTTTCTATTGAGCCTCATGTTTTTTTTTATATTTATTTCTCTTCTTTTATATGTCTCTGTCTACTTCTACTCATGATATCCAAACTTACTCTTTCCTCTCCCCTTTCTTTTTTTTTCTTTTTCTTCTCTTCTGAATCTGTCCTTTTTCTTCTCCCCTTTTTTTGTGCGAGTCCTTTATAATTCACCAGTCAGGAGAGGAGTTGTTCAGATACATGCATACTACATTCCTACATTCCAAAGGGCCAACGGGTCGGGGTACAGGGAGCTCCGGTTGGGTAGGAAGAACGAAGAAAATCCATACCCCCCAATAGCATTTTCTTACCGTGTAAACCATACGAGAGAGAGAGAGAGAGAGAGAACCCCCATCTTGCAACAACAGTCCCCATCAAAGTCTCCCCAAAAAAGGGGGGGAGGAGGATGGACGGTCAATCGAAAACCACCACAGTGTGTGTGTCTTTTCAGGTGGCCGGCCCCCCATCCGTGTATGATGGCCAAGATACGAGAACATGTTTGCTTCTCGCCCATCCGGGAGTCCCTTCTACCCAAAGGGGGGAGGGAGGGAAAACCACAGGCTGGCGGGCAAACAGAGGGCCAAATCCCGCCCGGGGGGAGGGGAACAAATAAACAAGCAAGAGGGATGACACCGAAGAATGGTATTGTATTGACTGTACCTCTCTCTCGTCTTTTGTCACGGGGTCCAACGTGCTCCTTTTTTCCTATCCCTCTCCCTCCGCTTCTCCATCCCTTCTTTCCCGTTCGGTCACACACTCTTCATGGGTTTGGAGGGGGAGTTTTTCGGGTCACGCCGAACGCGAATAGATGCATTTACGAACTGGGTTTCGATATACACGGGGGGTGGGAGCATGGCGATCGGGCATATAGCAGCGTACACGGGGAACAATGCCAATGACGACAAGGAGTTGATCATTTATTTACTTGTTTTTTTATTTTTTATTTTTATTTTTACAAACCTCCCCCCCCTCCCTTGGGTAAGGGAGGAGGGTGAGCGAAGCGGGAAAATAACCTCAAATGGGAAAGGAAAAAAGAAGAAAAAGAAAAGAGATACCAACGGTGCGTGGTGTGGGGATGGGGTTTTGACAAGTCATCAACAATGACCTTGTTATTTACTCCTTTACTCAACCCTGTCGTTTCTTCACATGGCGCTTTTTCCCACGGGGCCAATGATATACGAGAGCGTCTTCTGTATTTAGAAATGGGTTATGATCTGGGGCACGAGGCCGGAAGAAGCGAGGGGGGGAGGAGGGTCCGGACTCGGGTTGGTGACAGTGATGATGATGACGATGGAGCGCGAGCAAAGGTTTCCCGGACCCGGGGGCTAAGTACACTTAGGAATACCAATCAATCTAGTTGAACAATCATGCGGCAGCTGCCATTCTCGGACGGTGCGTCTGCCGGATCCAGGTTTTCCAAACGATGGGCGCGCCATCGTCGCACAGAAACCGTCGGGCTATAGGGCCTTGTACGTCAAGGGGAACCGCTTGCTTGGGACCATCGGGAGGGGAGAGGGAGGGAAGGGCTTCGGGCAGTCACTGATGACGGATTGCCACTTGCATCTCTCCCCTTTGTGCGTTCTTTATGCCTCGGCGCGCAAAAGTCCCGGGGCATCGCTCACTTTGTCCAACTTGAAACCAGGAGAAAGCAGCCTCGTGGTTGGGTGGTTGGTAAGGGGGGGGGGGGGGGGAGGTAAAAAAAGGGGTAGGGCTTGTTTCCCCGAGGCCACGTTAGGGGGAAGAAAGGAAAAAGGACACAAACGATGTGCCACGTTGATTTTCTGCTGGTGGCGTGCCGACGCTCCTGTATCTTGAGGTGTGGACTTGTCTGTCACCAACTGCAGGGCCGTTGTGCTACAGATCCGTGAAGAGATCCTGCAAGCAGGTTCCGAAGGGGTTGAGCTTCTGCCTTATCCGGTCTCCAGGTACTCCGCCCGACTGTCCATTCTTAGAAATGGGTGGGCGGTTCGGGCGGTCTGTTCGGTTTGGTCCTCTGGGGAGGGGGGCGGTGTGTGGATAGAGGAGTGTTTGTTTGTCTGTAGTCCCAACCGTACCGATGATGGCGGTCAGGTTGGCTTCTGTCACAGCTGATAGTACGGAAAGAGGGCATATGACTATCGTGCCTCGAGGCTTGGTTTGGGCGGGCGATGACACTTGCACGAAGACCTCGGACAGCTGATTGGGGGGCAAGCTTTATGCAACCGAGGGGCCGTAAGGGGGAAGGAGGGAGGCTATTTCGGGTCGCATTGCTTACAAGTTGTTCTCTCGACGCAGGAACGGTGGAACGTCATCTTGGTCCGTTTTTATCGAGTCCGGAAGGTCAACGCGAGCATGGGGAGGGGCAGCCTGGAGAGAGTGAAGCGGGTCGGTGTGAAGTGGCGGCGACGAAGAATTTTGGTGCATGTGTGGCAGAGGGTCGATGTTGGCTTCCTTTCGGCTTCCGTTGCACATGCTCCCCCAAGCAGACCACGAACCGGACTGTCGGACCCAAAAGTTTTGTTGGTGGCGTAGTTCCCGAGGGAGGGGGAAAGAGAGAAAAAAGGGTTGAACCAATGCAGACATCCATTGTGCGGTTGGAAGAGCCTCGGCTGCAGTTAGAACCCTAGAGAAGGGGGTGGGGGGTGTTGTTGTTTGCATGGATGTTTGCTTGCTGTGCCTTACTGAGCCATGTAGCATCTGGTAATTAGTGATCACTGCTGGCCTCACTTATGTGATGAATCCTGTTTCTGGATGTTTTGGCGCAGGGAAAGAGGGGGAAAAATTTCGAGTAGTGATACAGAGACCGGCCTTTGTAGCATGGTGCATGTTCTCGAAGTTTGGCAGACACACCTGAAAGGGGTGAAGTGATGAGATGTTTGGTGTTTGGGGAACATGCCCCGAGCCCTTTGCGCGTATCTTTTGCCTTCGGACCTAGGCCCTCTTGACAACCGGTTTCTGTCTCGTCTCTTATCCCTCTAGACGCAAGTCCATATTGCAGAGAAGCTCGTGATAACAGGGGGGGCTTGATTGGCGAGGATGGCGGACCTCCGCACGTCTGCTCCGAACCTCGATGGATCCTGTAAATATCCTGCACCAACACGCGATTTCGAGGCCGTAAGTCCGTCGGAGGGCGACGAGCCTCAGAACCGATCATCCTCCCTCTAGCTTTCTTATGCCTGAGGGGGACGATGGCTTGGTTGTACGTTGACGTGATCGTTGTCGCCGCATGCATGCTTCATCATCGAGGACAGTAGGCGTGAAAGCCTTCATAAAGGGCCCGCCGTCGCCTCGTGTCTGGTATCGGCCGTGTCCGTCATCGTTGACAGCCCATCAATGCTCAAACAGTGGTGCTCTTACGCATTGGACCGTTAGCGGTCGTTCAGACACTGCCCCCCTTTGGAGATCAGGGAGTCGAGGTCTTTGGACCTTCAGCATTGTCATGGGGGGTGGGGGGGGGGGGGGGGGGGGGGGGGGGGGGGGGGGGGGGGGGGGGGGGGGAAGAGGGATCTTGGCCTCCAGGGGCTGCAGGTCGCGAAGAGCGGCGCGTGAGACTGCCCGCGGGTTTCTGTGTTGGTCGGTGTGATTAGTGGAGGGGGGTTGAAAATGACGAGTCAACTGTTCCATGGCCTTATCGTTGTTGGACCTGGAAATGCTGTAAGATTCCGGTCGACTCGGTTAGCTCGAGTGGAGCGTCCGTCCAACCTCAGCCAGAAAAGAGCGAGCTTTGGAGCCAATGGAGTATATCACCTTAGCGCAGTTGCCTCCAACGAGATTAGACCAGAAAGGAAATCATCCCCAGCTTCGTCGTTGGTTATTGCCTGCACTTAATAGGCCAGGCCAGCGCGAAAGGGCCGAGCAGGAGGCGGTACCCACATTAAATGTAGCGACGGCGGCGGGTCAACTCTTGGTTGACAACTGACAAAAGTCCAGGAACCATTGTCAAAGCATGAAGGCGATTGCGGGAGATGAAGGTACTGGCTCGGCAAGTAAGTGTGTATTGTCTTGGCAAACACCGGCTCTCCCATCTATGGACACATCCGACCTCTTTCCTCGCCAGCAAGCCTTACAATTGTCATACTGCCGGCTTATTCACGTTCTCAGGTCGTTGTCATCATATCTCCAAACATGTTCTCGTAATCGTTATGCAAATGGAGGCTTGTGCTTCTCCATGGGCTGCAGCCCAAATATGTCATCAGACTTGATCGGCTTGGTGTGATCGTCGGAATCGGCGACAACCTCGCCAAAGAGGAAGGCGTTCCGCTCTCTGCTGATGTTTCCCGAGGGTTTCTTCCGGTGTGCGCCTCCGGAACTCGACTTTGGCATCTGCGGTGGCGACGCGGACTGCGCCGATTGGTCCGGCTCAAGCATCCACGAGAAAGACGACTGGGCAAGGGTTGACCGCGTTGGAATCGGCGGTTGAGGCCGTTCCTTCGACTTCCTCGGAGGGGTTCCCAGCTTCGGGCTTGATCTTGTCACTGAAGGATGCTCGGCAGGCTTGTCTGCGGGCTCATCTTGTGTGGTATCCATCGGCTCGGGTAGAGGAGATGTTGAAGCCGGCGATATGGCTTTCACTTGGCCTGCCAGGGAGAGCGTGGATATGGCACCTGCCACATTCTCGGCGGCAGAAGCGGCCTCCAAGGCGGCTTTACCGTCTAGGTCGACGTCCATCGAGTTTTCTCCTCTTGCTTCTTCTGGTGGCGGACTAGTGAAGCCCTCCAAATCCGGGACCTCGATCGTTGGGTCTTCTAGGTAAACCTTGACGAACTGGATCTTGGCGGCTGCCACCTCGACGAGCTCCAGGGTCTTAACCTTGTCGTCGAGGTTGGAGGTGCCCAGAGACCTAAGACTTGTGACTGTCTCGTCCAGCATGTTCGCCAGGAGCTTGTTCCGTTGCTCCAGCGCGGCAATCGCTTGGGTCGCCGAGTCGTCTCCCAGCAGCTGTCTCGCTGTGCGGGGTGTATAGCGTACCTCGTTCAAGCCCTGCATGTTCTTTCTGATGTCACCCATGGCATCGCGTACGGCTTGGTTGATACCGAGCTTCTCGCCTCGCTCAAGCATGCTTTTTGCGGCGCCTTGGAACAGAGCCTCCATCCCACCCTGTTGCTGGATGAACCTGCTTGCCGAGGGAATCGGCGATTGGCCGCCTTTGGTTCGGCTTTTGAATGAAGAAAATGCCTGGCTCATTGGCGTTGTGGGCCGCGAACTAGCTGCAGACTGCGTTCTGCTTGGCATCTTCCCTGTGTATTTCAACAGGAGCGAGACACCCCCGGAGACATTAAGATGCGTCTTCAAGTACATGGCATCGTCTACAAATGTGTGAGGTCCATGAGGGGCATCTGGTGCGGGATACTTGAGGAGCAATTGCAAGCAGACGGAGTAGTCCGCCTCGAGCACTGCAGCGAATTAGCCCGAACAGAAGCGAGAAGAAGGACACGCCGAGAACCTACAACTCCAACGAATTCTAAGAAGCATAGCAACACAGATAAGGTCTATCAGGCTTAGGGACGGGTCGACGGCAAAAAGGGTATCCCAAAGGACGAGGAGCTCGTCGAACGGAAACTCGCGACCGAAAAGAAGGCGGATCCATCGGCTAAGGGGCCATCTTTGTTAGCACTGGGAAGAGGCCTCTGAGAATTGCAGATGCTTACATCAAGAAAATCTGCGGCAGGATCTCGATATCTTTCAGGTGGCTGGCCAGCTCTGGGTCGACCTTGGCCAAACATACTTCGTGTATGAACTTGCTCTTCTCGACAATGGCCGATGTTTCCACGCGATCCTTTGACACGGATGCCAAGGCCGCCTTCGAAACGGAATCCTTGACTTCGTAAAACGACTTGGCCTTCTCCATGACCTTGGAAAACAAGGCAAACGTGTCGTGTTCAACGAAAGACGAGTCGAGCATACCAACCATCGTCTCATCAGCCGGCCGACCGCTGGAAGCGACGGCTTTACGATCAAGCGCATCTTGATTGACCACGTATGCTATCGGCGCCAGAAGCTCGTGCATACCCTGTCGATATCCGCCGCTGTTAGGATGCAGCTTGCAGTAGACAAACAGCGCGTCAATAATCAATGTCTGCGTCCGGCTTTCGTGATAGAAAGGTTCATCCGGCAGGCGACAAACATCCTGCGCGATTTCTGCCCTGATGATCTCGTCTTGACGGACAGTGTTCCACGGCGACTGCGGTAAAGTGTGAGCTCAAGGTCACCGGGGTATAGGGGGAAAATATTTCACGGCACGGACCTCTGGGTCGTCGGTCAGCGGGTCAATGGCTACCTTGGCCAGCTCCTCCGGGTGCTTGATGAACTTTAAGAAATGATCCCGGCGCTGAGAGTAGTAGCTCCGTAGTTCAGTGACGCCATAAAGCCAGTCTGCGGGGTCGACGTCTTGTAGTAGCAGGAAGGCCTGCGAAGCGGAAGTCAGCTGGGGTATTGAGACATCATCATATCAACGGCCTCGACTTCACACTGACCTTCCAACACACCGACCTGAAGCCCGTAATGCATGGGCTCGAAGGCCCGTTGTATCTGACTGCATTCTGCAACTCGGAGAAACTCCCGGCGTTCTTCAATGTCTCGGCCCATCGCGCCCTGGGAGTTGGGTTAGTCGGTGGGAAAATGATGTCAGAGGTCGTGGCGATTCGACTCGCACTGCACTTACTGGGCTTCATCGAGGGTTCTCATCGTGCAGCAAGGAAGCCTCGGTTGAGGGAGCCTTTTAGACTGCCAAGACTTACAGAAGCAACCCGGCCTGGCATCCCAGATGGAAACTCTCAAACTCAAAAGAGCCGCAGGCAATGAGACGGGATTAGGTTGGCGATCAATCAGAGTGTAGTTAGATGAAGGTGGCTGGAGAGGAACTACCTAGGCGCCGGTGGGAAGCATGGGCCAAGCCAAAGAACCGCCCCTCGTACCCTGTCTGAGATGAGCCCCCGATGAGGTAAGAAAGCCTAGCAGCAGCAGGCCTGGCACAACAGGTGATGGAAGGGGTCAACGGCCAGAGTGGGGCGGAGGGGAACTTTGGAATCTACTGTATGACCACCTGCCCAATAAGAAAGTGCCCCGCGCGATCAGCCACACCACACAAGCAGTCATGTATCTCACTGCTGGTGAAGTCTCTATGTATTTTTGCCCCTTATAAGTCATGCTTTCGCCAGAGTGCCAGACGTCAACGTGTACCAAGCTATCTAATCTAGTATTCCTCCCTAGGGCACGAGATCGTTGCTGTCGAGCGTGGCTCGCGCTAGGGCAACGCTCACGAGGACACCCGCGTGCTCTCTTGCCAACAAAGAAGCCTTTCAGTTCCGCCCAGCCGTTTGTCCGATCCTGCCATTGTACTTTCCCCGACCTCGACAACACAAACGAAGCATGGCCAAGAGCGCATCGCGAGATTGCAAATCTGATTTTGTATTCCGTACTCCCTGACTCCGAAAAACCACTCGTTTCATCAACCCCCCGCCCTCCCCGGTGTTCGAAGACCAGCTCAAGTCATCACATGAACCAAAAACGAAAGTAAGAAAACGTCTTGTTGCGTCAAATAGCACTCTCTAAGCACGCCCGGCTCCGACTCCAACGGGGATCGGACAAGGAGCCGTGCTGTCCAAGATTGCTCTTTAGGGTATCTTGACCAAATTTGCTCCCGTGGCCCCAAATAGGCCCCAGCTTGCTCCAGCTGCCTCCCAATGATCATGTCCCTTCCTCCCTCATCACATCGTTTCTCTCCCTTCAGTCATCCTCTCCAACCTCCTGGCACCAAGGATGCTCCAGGACTTGGTTGATGTCATATCTCGCCGTCACATCCCGGTCGAGCATACGCCGCACCAGGTCGATGCTCTCGTCGCTCATAGTCCACGGGACGCGCAGGTCTCGGTCCATGATCTCGTCAATGCTGTAGAACGGGTTCTCCTTGTAGATGATGGTGTAGAGCAGGATTCCGAGCGCCCATACGTCTTGCTCCCTGCCACCATATGGCTTGCCTGCGAGCACCTCCGGGGCAGCGTAATCTGTGCCATAATTAGCTCTCTGTCACCCCGATACAAGTAAGCATGCAAGCAAGAGTCGACTCACCAATAGTGCCCACGAAGACGTCAAAGGGGCCGTTCTTGATGTACGCTGCGCTCCCAAAATCGATCAACTTGATGTTGCCCTCACCGTCCAGGATCACATTCTCATCCTTGATGTCTCTGTGTACTACCATGGCCTTCGTGTGGAGATGGCCAATGGCTTTAGCAACCTGAACGAAGATGCTCCGGCACTCGGCCTCTTCCATGTTGCTCCGTAGTTCAATGTAGTCGAAGAGGTCCATGCCTGGCAGTCCGTGAGGCACCATTTCGATGTAGTAATTCACGTCATCCTCAAAAAACGATTCCATCTCGACAATGTTCGGGTGTCGCAAGTCGGGACGTCGCAGGTAGTCAAGAACGTGAATCTCCAGAGGCACCGTGCCTAGCTTGCGATCCCTCGTCCATGTGTCGACCAGGATGCGTCGCTTCGTCACGTACTTCAAAACCACCTTCTTCTGCGTCGTCGCGTACCTGGCCAGTTTAACCTGGCCGTAGGCACCCTGGCCCATGTCCTCTATGATTTGGAAGTCGTCGATCGACTTCTTCTGCTGCGCCGGCTCAACCGCTGGTGGCACGGGTGCCTTGTCATGCTTCTTCTCGGCTCGGGGTCCGCCCGTCAGTCTCGCAGCGGCCGTCATGGCGACTTCTTTGAGTTGTTTTGTAAAAGCCGACGCAGTCGACGACGATGCTGGAGGCTTGGGTTCGTCGGAATCCGAGCTAATCTCGATTGGCGTGTGTGCGGGCGTCTGCCCAGGTGACGGCTGATGCAAGGGAGTCGTCGTTCCAGAGGCGGACGCCGACGTAACACCCACATTGGCCCTGGAAGCGTGCATATGCCTGGAGTAGGTGATCCAAAGGGCGAAAACTATCTCCGAATGAGGAATCAAGAATGAGTCATCGCGGTTTTCTCCTCCTTTATCCTCGTCTTCGTCCTCAATGACAGTCTCCTGGATTACCGTGGACTGCTTCGCGCTTCTGACCACCCTCATCTGAACGTCAATTTTAAGCTCAGAACCGTCCCTGTGTTTACCCGGCAATCCGTCCGGCCGCAGGAAACTGGCTGCAGCATCTGGGCGGTTCTCCCTTAGACCCAAAATCGCCGAGGCCCGGCGGAAACTGTGCTCTGGCACCACAATCCCGTCCTGCAATTGGACGCCATCCTCTTCTATCAAGATGTGGAGGATCTTCTCGAAACCGGGCACCAGCGAATCGATGGCCATGCCGTCGGGCTTTTCGTACCCAAACAGTGCACCGCAGAAAACTGAATTGGAACTCTGGATCTTCAGTGTCTCAGGGTCCACAACAATGATGCCTGCAATGTGCGGAAAGCTCGAGACGCGTAGCTCTGTCTTGCCCCGAACTTGCTCGACGGTGCAGGGAATGTTGACTCTGGCTGGGTTCGGACATGTGAAGAACCTCCGCCTAGCAATCTGCGCAAAGTCCACCTCGCCAGTGCGAGGGTCGATGCCTTGCCGAGGAATGCGCGGTATCAGCTTGCCAATATCGACTCCGCTCTGCAGCGACTCGAAGCCCCAGATCGGTGCTGTGGCCCCAGAGATCTTCTGGATGATGCCTTCGTCGTCGAGTTCGATCTGGGCCACGTCTTCGTGGATTTCTTCTAGGACCCAAATGAGACCGATCCGCTTCTCCTTGACCCAGAGACTTGCGGAGCCCGTGGCACCGTTTCGTTTCTGAATGGGAACGACATCTCCACATAGGAGAACACCCCGGGATCGACTACTTTGATGTCGCGAAGTTCCTCTGAGTTTAGGAGGGTTCGGGTCTCCACTGTGCACGGTTTGAGCTTTCCGTGCAACGGCTTTCGGTGGCTGCGACCGCGAGTTAGGCTTGCTCAGCAATTGGGCGGTGATTCCACCTCGCCCACCCAGAAGCGAAGATGCGGAAGGAGTCGGTGGAGATACCGTCGTCTTTGGGATGTCTTCTGCCTCTTTGATGACATCCTCGGGGTCCATCTGCAAGAGTTTCTTTTCCAACCAAGCCCTCCGCTCCTCCTGGACTACTTCCAAGATGCCCATCTTCCGAACCTCTGCCTTGGTGACGCCAAAAACCAAACAGGCGAGGTCGTTGGCTGCAATGATCGTCCATGGCGGCTTGGACTCGGTCGTGAAGATGGCCTGCGCTGCCGGGACCCATCTCGTGGAATGCCCATGAACAGCCGGGCCAAGTGCGTTTGGCATGTTCGATGCGGATAAGGGATGTGCTGTTGTAGGCGATGTAACCGCCTCCTGATTTGCCAGGTACGGTTGCGCCATGGTATCGATGAGCTGTTGATGGACCGAGACCGGTAGCGTATCTGTCAATGTCCGCTTCAAGCTGAGTCTCCGAGACGGCGGCGGCGATGTTTTGTTCGTCGTGCCGCTCTCGTTTGTCGGCGTTCTGCTCGAGTTTTCTGATTCGTTGTCGGCCGCGGGTGATTTCTGGGCCTCATCTTGTGCCGGCCTCTTTGCACCGTCTTCCCTGCTAACTGGTGCCTTGAAATGGGTCATGCCAGGAGACGTCCCCGGCGAAGTCAGAGGCTCGGGGCTCGACGTTCGCGGGACGAAGTTGGCTTCGAACAGGTTCTCTCCCGAAACTTGCGGGGGACCCGTCAGAGGACCGACGAGGGACTGGTCCATGGAGGGAAGGTTGCCCGCTCCAACAAGCTGTGCCCTAGCCAACAGGTCTAGCATGTTCTGGGTCTCAACGTCGCCCGTCGCTCGCGCTTGCGCACTCGCCAGCGCGACATTTGAGGGTGAGACGGACCATCCCATCCTATCCTTCATAAAGTCTATGGATCGCTTGAGAACATTCTGCCGGTTATGGATGTATTCTTCGGACTGGTGGGCGAAGGAGAAGGAGTGTAACGACTCGGAAGGGAAACGGGAGAGGTCTTCGGAAAAGTTGGGTGATGAGGGATGCGAGCTGAAGGGCATGCCGGGAGTGTTCACAAGTAACGTTGTCATGGACGTTGACCTCGACAGGCCGATCGAGGAGCTTCTGGACGCGGGGTTCGAAGGGGCTCGCGATGAGGGCTGTTGTCGGATGCGACGCAGTCCCGATAGACCAAGGCCGTGGTCGTGGTCCGTTACGATGGATGGTCTGTGACTAAAAGAATACCTGTCAGCGACGATGCCTCGAACAACTTTGGATTGCCATGTGATGATTCATCCGCCACCGAGTGACTGTTCCGGTGATGCACTTGCACCCGTGACATACATTTGCTTGCCACCCGGCAAAAAGCGCAACAAACAAAAAGCCATCCATGTATCTGTCGTGTACTCTTTCAGACATGCATACTCCGCCCAACATTGCGATTGAATATTCCACTTGGAAATATTCATTCGTCCCTTGCAGGCTACAATGCGCCCACATGGCCGCCGTGCGCCCCCATCCCCCAAAACCTTGTGTTTCGTCCGCGAGATGGCCATCTTGACGACCAAAACCAAGGCTCAACTATTGACCAAATCGTTATCGACTCGGCAGCTTTGCCGGATCGGTAGAACGCATCGGGGAGTATCCAAAGGTGAGACTAACCTTGGCATCGCCTCGCCGCCATCCACGACCGAGCCGGCATCGAAGGAAAAGCGCATTCGACTGGGGCCGGCGTTGTCGGTTGTGACTTCGAGGTTCCCGGTGTTTCGGTTCTTAGGGAGCTGCAGCTGGGTCGTCGGGGTCCGACTTCTTCCCCGATGCTCTTCATGGTGTTTGTCGGTGCCTATGAACCGTGGGAGAGGTCTAGGTCAGAGAAACTGTGGCGATTCGACACGGGGGGGTTTCGTGGCCAGGAAAGACGTACCATTGTTGTGAGGTCCCCCATGCGGCTGTAGCATAATTGGAAAGAAGAATAGCAGTCGATTCGGATAATTGTCCTAGGGAGTAGAATATGCGGGCAGGATGCGGATTCGACGATGCAGGTTCGGGTTCGGCGGGGTCGAGTTGAGGAGCGAAAGGTCGGTCTAGCAGGTATGTATTGAACGGTGGTTCGGCTCTGCTTCGTCTGGGGCGGCCGTCGGCGGCGAGAGGAGAGAACGAATGAGTGGTGCCCGACAATCGGTGGTGCCTGCTGAGAGGTGCAAGGTGTTGTACGACGGTGGCTGTTCCAGCTAATGTAATAGGCAAGCAAAGAATGAGGTACAGAAATGCAAAACACTCCCACAAGATGTACTACCCGTAGGTAAGGCGAGGAGGAGGAGGGTATGGGGCGGTAGTCAGAGGCGAGGTAAATCGGGTTCCAATAAGCAAGGTTTGCCGCAAGGATGAGGGTGCGAGTGTTTTGGGGCCGAGGAATGAATGGTGGGAGGGAAAAAAGGAACGTTGGGTACTTTTTTCGCTAGTGGTCCGTCCTGTAATAGTGTACAGACAGACAACAGCAGCAGTAACAACAACAACAACAAGGGCGGCGAAGGACCGGGGAGAGAGACGGAGAGAGTTTGAGGAAGGGTCGAGGAATGATCCGACTACAAACAGTTCCGAAATTAGCGGTGATGGTGATGGTCCTGGTGGCGGTGGTAGTTGTGGTGGAGGGGGTGAGATGGACGTGGGCCCGTTAGCAGCAGTGAGTGGCTAGCAGCAGCAGTGGCAGTAGCAGTAGCAGCAGCAATAACGGCAGCGGTAACGCAGCAGCAAAAGCGAGAGCGTAGCAGACCAGACGGGAGACGATGCAGCCAGCAAAGGTCGAAGGAAGGGTCGTCTCGTCTGCTCGTCTTTGAAGACGGATCTGGGTCTGGATCTGGTTTGGTCCTGGTAACAAACAGGTCAAGGCCCAGTCCGGTCCGAGTCGACTCACCTAAGTAAGGGTTAGGAAAGGGAACGTGAGTCGTCTCGCCGTCTTGTGCTAGTGCCACCTCGGTGCCAGCGCCAATGCCAGAAGAATGCCAATGCCAATGCCAATGCCAGTCAGTGTCAGTGCCGGCGTCAATGCCGCAACCGGACGTCCTCTGATTCGCGCGCGCTCTGCCTCTCTCTATTTCTCTCTTTCAGTCCACTCCGATTCAGCCCAGCTACTTCTGTTTTCCTGCTTTTTCACTCGCTCACCCACTCTCTCTGTCTGGGTTGTGCGGTTGACAAGCGCGACTGTCGAGAGCCGGGCAAGTAAGCAGGGCAAAGCAAGGCGAATGAATGGCTAGCCTTGCACCTGGAAACCTACCACGTGCGCCAGGCCTCGTGAAAGGATCGTCTGCCGTAATCGTTCAAAGATGGCCCAAGACGGGCTTGAGAAGTGACAGAAGCCTGGAGGCGGGGAGGAGGGTGGTTTCAGTCTCCGGTTTTTAGTGCACACACACCACAGTGTTGGCGCAGGTGCTTATCCGTAATGTACTGCGTAAATAGGTAGCGACGGACGAGACCTCGAAAGCTGGGAATTGCCCCCTTGTCAAACCCAAACAGCAATGCGGAAGCTGGGGGTTAGCAGCAGGTCACGGATGGTCCGGGGGGTGAGGGCGGCGGTGTGTTGGTGACGATGAAGACGGGGACAGCACAAGCTCAATGTCACCTTTGGGGCTGAGAGGGAGAGGGAGACGAATCTCGCTATTGGGACGTCGATGGTTGATTGAGGAAGCAAGGGAGAGGAGAAGAGAGGAAAGATGAGAAAAGAGGGAGGGGAAGATGGGAGTAAAGAGGGGGAGGAAATTCTAGAAAGAAAGGGCAAAAAAAAAAAAAAGTCCACTCTGCTGGCTGCTCTGGTGATCGAAAATTTTGAGATGCATCTGTCCACAGCTTCGAATTATTATTATCAGCCAGGCATTCTGCATCTGCACATGTGTGTCCCCAGCTGCCTCACCAACCCTCTCTTCTCCTATCAGGAGGGAAAGCCCCCAGAAATTCGCACCAAGGTACATACAAATACAAGACGGTCCCTCTTAAGCTCGCATAGGTAGGTACACAATAAACACTCTAACACGGTCGGAAAAACACCCGGAAATTCGCACGTCGTAACGCTTTTTACAAACTCTGGGTGGGCACACAGCACAAATTGTAGGCTTGACTCGTAGGGTCTCGAGGCCATTGCAACCACACTGATTGGAGGGCTTTGCACGCGGTACTGAGGCCTGATAGAGAAAGAGAGGGATAAGGAGGGACATGTCGGGGAGGAACGTTATGGACGCCCACTAGAGACGACGCAGTTCCGCAGCCGGCCCAACGGTGGAGCCCTCTCGTTGATGCTGAGCGGCGGCACCGGCTGTGATATATCTCCGGGAGGGGAGGGGGTTCCACGCTCGAGAAAAAAGGGGCTGTAGATCCCGGGATGCGTCACAGTGCCGCAGCCACGCCCCGGCAGCGGGCGGGCGAACTAATGACCGAGACCGCCGCTGTTCAAGGTCAAGCGGCCATCATCCCTTTGTCGGTGCGAGATTTGATCATCACCGCTCGACGCGAACCTCATCGTTGCAATGCCGGCTGCCTGCCACACCTGACGGAACGGGACACCGGACGGAAGCATTTCCCGTCGTCAGCCCCATTCGCAAACCGACCACCAGACCCGACGAGGCATACCCCTGCCGACAACAGCCTTTTTCATCAATATAACGCAGTGCAGTCCTGACAGGTTGAGGCCTACAAACAAGACGCACAGTCATGACAGCCTCGATGCGCACGACTCGTGCGATACCCTGCTCGGTAGGTTACTACTACTACTTACTACTACGTATGTCCAACCTACTACGTGCACGTTGGCCAGCACTGCAAATAGGGGCCCAATCGTTTACCAAGACTGTTTCACCAAAAATGTAGATCTGGTGGTCATGGGAGCATAAGACGCCATGCTGCTGGTTTCAAAGGGTAAAACATGTTGTTAACCGTCCTGGCTATGAGCTCGACGAGATATGGCATTCGCTGAACTAGTCTCGAACGGCGTGAATAACATTTCCTTATCTTATCGTTGACCTGTTAAGAATTGTCGGCACTTGGCTGAAGTGCCCGCATAAACCTTTCGCCTTCGACAGTGACTTTCTCGATGGTTCACAAAGGACAGCTCTTTGGCAAGACGGCTCGGGCATGTTTGAGACAAGTGGATCATGAGACCTCATAACGGGCATGGTCAGGTTGGGATCGTCTTGAAGAAAACACCATCTCGAACGCGATGCCGCGATGCGATACTGGGCAGACCGTTCGGCGCAGAACGTGTGCAGTCGCATGGTATCCGCCGAGACTGGGCGTTTTAAAGGTGTCGCGTGGCTCGCCGCTTGCTACGCCCTTATCTCCTCTGCCCGAGTCGGCTGATGTGTGGTCATATTTAGGCTCCCGAGCTTCGGCGCGAAAGGCGTCAGCCGACCGGGCCGGTCTGTGTGCGGTCGTACTCAGAAGTACGCTTGATCAAGAGGACAAGGCTGGACACCAAGCCGCTCGAAAACAGGTGTGTCAAGAATGCCATTTTGGTTCTGAAAGGGAATCTGCCAGACGGCTGCGACCTCGAAGACATATACTTTGTGGACCAACAGCAGTGCGGCGAAGATGGCCACAAAAATGGGTTGGAGGAGGGTCCGATTGTTCCAGGTGTCTCGTCAAGGCGGAGAATGCAAGATGACCCCGCTAAAAAGGTCGCATTCGGGTCGATGCTGAGGAAAATCGTTTATGTAGCCAAGGGTCGTTGGGTCGCGGCGTTGACCAAGGAAGACGGATCGCATTACCGCCGACGTGCTTTCTCCCGCGAGCCTCGGGGTGCTCAAAGCGAGCTGTTATTGAGCTAGTCAGTTTCGTCAGTTTCGGTTGAATGGGTTTTTCTTCTTTTCAAGGCGGGCTACCGGCATCACCCTACCTACACCGTAGGAAACTTCGGATGGAAACTCGCCTGGTATATCTGTCGGCGAATCAGGTAGCGCCGGTGCAGCAGATACATGGCTAGGTATATCTCGATAAGACTGAGACGGCGCTGCAGTCGTGCAGTGTACATAGCAGGCAGTCGATGAAAAGACGCACCGGCTACAGTGACAGCGGCTGGTAAGTGGCTGTTGGGGCAGTCACATTCCTCCAATGACTGGTGATAGCGATAGTAGCGGGTGGCGGTTCCGAGGTGCAAGTCAATACCCGCCCGAGTGCGTCTGCGGCAACAAAGTCCAAGGGTCCATCCAGCAAAATGCGCTAGCGAGACTTGGGGGAAGAGAAAGACACAGAGAGACGTTGAGGGAACACGCAGGATCCGACGTTCAGGTCCGATGCCCAGGTCCCTGCTACACACACTTCTGAAGGCGGAGGACCCTGCGGTGAGCTAGCCAACTGCAGGCAGCACAACTCGTCGACGACGTGGCGTGCCTTCCATGGAGTTCCATGGTGGTTTTGGGCAGGTTACCATGCCATGCCATGCAGTACATATACGATCCGGCGGCGTCGACGAGCACGGTGTTCTTCTGGCGGTTTAGTACCTGGCCTTGCATTTGCATTTGCACTCTTTGACTGACTGACCGGATGGCGGGATCAGGGCCGATCATGTTGCCACAGCAAAACAGAGAGAGAGAGAGAGGATGGTGACTTGGACAAGTGCTCAAGTCAGGTTCCCGCCGGTCTGAGGGTCTTGGAGGGGTGGTTTGTGGTGTCAGTCAGCGATGATCTGACTGGCAGGCCATAGTGGGGTTTCGATTCTCAAAGGGGTCCCATTATTTTCTCGTTAGCGGCCACAATGATTGGTTCCTGACCAGACAGTCAGTCTGCACTCCAGGCAGGCATGCCCCTCCTCCCTCCCTCTTTCCCCTCGTCCTTTCACATCCGCCCCCACCCGCCCGCTCTTTCTCTCCGGGCCACGGGCCCCGCATCAGGTGGGTCAATAGAGAGAGAGTGTGAAAGAGCTATGTACGTACAGTACAGTACGGTGCGGTGTATGTATGTATCTTGGTGCGTATCAGCCGATGGGAACGACTTTACATGTTTCTTTTGCCTCTCATTTTCCTTGGACAGTTGGGATCCAGACCAATGAATCGTCCTCTAGCGTATGTACAGTCGTCGCCTGCGTTGGGCGGCGCGGGTGGATCCTGCTTCCAGACTCTTTTCCGTCGCTGTGCCGCTTTCCAGCTTCAGAAAGGAAGGTCTCGCTTGGGCTGAGCCAGAAAGGCGGGTAAGACGAACCTGGCTGGCAGCTGCTGTACTGTACATCCATCCTTATCCGTTTTGGACCAGACTTTTTGCTTCTCAGGTCATGCTCGGCCCAACCCAGCCGAGATGCCCATGCCCAAGGTCTCGCCAGTCTTCTGGGGCCAGCGTCTACCTTCCCAGAACCAGGGTCCATGCCGTCTTCCCAGGTACACTCTGAGGATTTGGAGGAAGAGGTAAGTCCGGCCTTTGTACCATCCGCCGGCGTCAGAGTGATTGAGCGACTCGTAAACTACCAAGCAGGTGTGTGGTGAGAGTCGTGCATGGCAGGCCAGGATCTATCTGTACCAGTCGACAAGAGAGGGAGGTCCCTGTTCGCCAGCCTGGATGTGTGAATTGGGGGGGAGGGGAGGGGCATGGCATGGCATGGCGGTGATGGAGGGTGTGAGGGCCGTTTTGTGTATCCGGCCCAGAGCGCGTTTTAAGCTTCCTTCTATTGCTGCTTCCCGTACCTACTACGTACCTGTCTGTCTGTCTGTACCCTTCGGTGCGGTGCGCGAGCGCGGTCGAATTTTATCCAAAGGTAACCGCTCGCTTCCCTCTTTATGTTTCTCATCCTCCATTTGTTTTCTTCCTTTCTTACCTTCGCACCTTCATCTCTTGAACTCGTATCCTTCTTGTCAGTGTCTCTCTCACCACCACCACCACCACCACCCCCATATCTCCCCCGACCCTGCTCGTGTGACCTACCACCAAGGAACAACAGGCCATGATATCTTGAGCTTCGGTGTGCCATGTGCTCCGCCCCGACCCGTAAGGTCCCTTCTTCCAGCCTTCCAAGTCTCTAATTTCCCGCTATCTGTATCGGCTGACCTCCATTATCGATAGTCGGCTTATATCCGTTCTCATAGCAGATCCTACTTTGCAAAACCCCTGTCCACCCCTCAGCGTCCGCCCCCCTCCCCCTCCAAGAGATAGAGAGAGCGGGCATTCAAGACTACGTCCTCTCCCCGATTATTCGCGCCCTATGCCCAAACCGCTTTTCTAGAGGTCTGGTCCGTCTCTCGAGTTGTCTCGAAAGTTAAGATAAAAAAAAATACTCCCCCCGTCTCTTCAACATCCGGACTATGAACTAGGGTCGTTCCTTCCACCGCCTGTTTCGAGCGCTTTGCCCTCACAAGGCTCCCCGAAGTAGATCCTCGAGCTCAACTTCATATTGACCCGCGCCGTCCAGCCTACAAAAGAGAATTTGGAAGGGGCTGTACAGCTCTTCAAGCCGGATTTGCGCCCTCGAGTTTGCTGCTTATTCTGTAGTATTCCCGGAGCCTTTTGATCTCACTGCAGGTCGGCGTCTTGCACGCTTTCTTTGTCCCAAAGATCGTCGTCGAATCTCCAAGATGACAGACACTACCGAGACCCCCGCAGGCCCTACCCCCATGGAAGTGGTGAACGAACAAGGCCCCGGCCTCTCGACTTCATCTACAAAGACCAAGGGCCGCCACCGTGTGCTATGTGGCGTGCAACGAATACCCTCCTCGCCTTCGCTGCCTAGGACCGGTCGTACGAGATCCCACAGCAGCCCTCAACGCGGACGCGGGAATGTCTCCTGCGTGAGCTTGGCAGGACCTTCGACCTCCGCGACTTCTTTTGGTGGCGATTCCTACTTTCCCGCCGGACTGACAGCATCTGGCTACGCTAGCGCCTCGAGCTCGGTTCCAGGAACGCCTTCGAGCGAAACCGTCCAATTCGTGGGCATTGACGGCCGTCTGGCTATCCGACGAGTCGACAATGTATTTCCCATGTCGCAGTCACCGGGGGCTCAGACCGTCGGGCTCCCGTCCGACATGAGGACAACGAGCAAAATCCAAATCGCAAACCCAGAGGTTCCGAAGCGTGGCTTCAACTTTTGGGAGAACATGCCCCACGAGATGCGTGTACACATCTTCTCCTATCTTACACCCAAGGAGCTTGTGCGAGCTTCGCGCGTCAGCAAGATGTTCCACAAGATCTGCTTCGACGGGCAGTTGTGGACATGCTTTGATGCTACGGAATTCTACCAGATCATTCCTGCCGAGTCGCTTGCCAGAATCATCGTTGCTGCCGGGCCTTTCATCAAGGACCTGAACCTCAGAGGCTGTGTCCAGGTTGAACACTATAAACGGGCTGAGGTGGTCGTCAAGGCCTGCAAGAACCTGGTCAACGCCACGCTTGAAGGATGCCGCAATTTCCAACGCAATACGCTACACAGTCTGCTGAGGAGCAACGATCAGCTTGCCAACCTCAACCTGACTGGATTGACAGCAGTGACCAACATGTCCTGCAAGATTATCGCCGAGTCATGTCCTCAGTTGGAGACGTTCAACGTATCGTGGTGCGTGCACATGGACGCACGAGGCATCAAGTCAGTACTCTTGGGGTGTCCCAGACTGAAGGATCTGAGGGCCGGAGAGGTTAGGGGTTTCGACAACTTAGAAGTCGCTGATACAATCTACGAGACGAACAACCTCGAAAGGCTAGTCTTGAGTGGCTGTGCCGAGCTTAATGACCGCGCGCTCAAGATCATGGTCCATGGAGAGGACCCCGAGATCGACATCCTTACCGACCTACCCATCGTACCCCCGAGGAAATGGCGCCACCTCGATCTCAGCCGGTGCTCCCGCCTCACGACTCAGGGGGTGAAGGCTTTGGGATACAACGTCCCCGATCTCGAGGGACTGCGGCTGTCCGGTTGCACCGCGCTCACCGACGCTGCGCTGGAGCCCATCTTGGCATCCACCCCACGCCTGACACACCTCGAGATGGAGGACTTGTCAGATCTCACCAACGGCCTCCTATCAGATCACTTGGCCAAGGCCCCCTGCGCGCGGTGGCTAGAGCACCTATCCATCAGCTACTGCGAGAACCTCGGCGACAGCGGCGTGCTCCCGGTCGTCAAGAACTGCGTCAGCCTCCGAACCATGGAACTCGACAACACCCGCATCAGCGACCTCGTCCTCGCTGAGGCGGCCTACATGGTCAACAACCGCTCCCAAAGCACCGCGGCGAAGCCAAAACCGCGGGTCGGCCTGCACATGGTCGTCTACGACTGCCAAAACGTCACCTGGACTGGCATCCGCGAGGTCCTCTTCCGCAACGCCCAGACCAAGCCCTCCATGTCCGAGGCGGGCAAGTTCACGTACTCGGCCGAGGCCGTCAGCCTCAAGTGCTTCTACAAGTTTCAGATGACTGTGGATGAGCATATGAAGCGCGTGCTCCGGGGCGACCTCGCCGCCGCCAACCGCCTCGAGCGCCGGTGGGCCGACTACATGCAGGCTACCGAGGAGGCGGGGACCGCCGGGGCCGGCTACCGTCGTCGCAGACGCAGAGCCCGCGAGGCGCAGATTCTGCATGCCGATGAGGAGGAGGGCGGTAACGGCGGTCGCCGGCGGGGCCGGACCGTTGGGTCGTGCACTGTCATGTGAGGCGATTGACTCACTCTCTTAAGAAGCCGTCGGAAGCGTCAGGAAAGATGCATCTAGCATCTTCTTTCTTTTGTCCTTTTTTTATACACTTTTTTTTCTTTTTCTTTTAAGCGGTGTCGGTATGTATTTACATAGGGGCGTTTGGTGCAACCCACATTTCCGTTGCTAGACTTGGGATGCATTGCCATTTCTCTCCGTTAAACGGATGAGCTCAGGCGTCTCGCATCAGGACAGGCGTCACTTCATCTAGCCTCTCTTCTGTGCTGCTTTTTGTGATTCTTCTTCAGAAGAGATCTAAATTTGGTTTTCTTTTTTCTTCTTTCCTTTATCCCTATACGGTGTTCTGGGAGATTGGGCTTGGGACACTGGCGAGACGATTCGAGGGTTTCCCTCTAAGACTTGCCAAGGGGAGACAGATTGCAAGGCACTCGCGCCTTGGAAGGTGGTGTCATGTACTTATCCTAGAACTCACGGAGTGCTGCGGCTATTTCAATGACACACATGACATTATCCGCACATGCCAACAGTCCCAGTATCTGCGTGAAAGAGAAAAACAAAATGAAATGAAAACCCAACCACACCCACACACCTGGATTGAGATACCGCCTTTGCCACAGAAAGCAGGCTACTTCTGTCATACAGCCTTGTGCTTGTCCAGATACACCAAGTAGGTACACCCGGCCGGTTCAGTGCGCGCCATGCTGGCGGATATACCGACGGATCTTGTCCTGGAAGACGTCGTCCTCGTCGCGCCTCTCGTCTCCCTCCATGACGTACATGTCATCGTCCTCGTCCGAGGCGAGGTCGCGGGAGTCGAACTCCTCCTCGTCCGAGGCGTTGGCGTTGCGGAAGAGGTAGGCGTGGCGGTCGTACTCGTCTTCGGAGTCGACCTCGTCCTCGGGGTAGTCGGCCGTGTAGTGGTTCTCGGCTGCGGCCCGCGCGCGTCAGTATACCAACAACCCTCTGCATATCGACCGCCCCCTTCAAGACAAAAGGAGGGAAAGAAGAAGAAAGAAAGAAAAAAATTAGAAGAGAGAGAGAGACTTACCGTTTTCGTCCTCTTCGTCGTCTTCGTCCGAGTCGTCGTCCTCATTGCCGTAGAACAGCTCCAGGTCCTCCTGCGTATCGAACCTCAGCACGCCAATCTGCTCGGGTGGGATCTCGGCCAGTGCGGGCTTCGAGGGCGCCAGCTCGTACACCTCGATGACGTAGTCGTCGTCGCTGCTCTCCTCATCGCCGCCGCTCGCTTCGGCCATCTCCTCGTCGTCGCCGCGGCCGCGGTTGCCGTCGAGCTCCCTCGCCAGCTCAGGGTGCCGCTCGGCGAAGCGCTTGACCGGCGCCTTGGGCTTAAAGCGGGACGGCGACGCCGCGGTGGCCGGCGGCGGTGCGGGCGGGTGTTCCATGGACTTCAGGTTCAGCCCGATCTCGTGCAAGACCCACTGGTCCATGTCGGCGGCGATCTTGTCTAGGTCCTGGGTGGGCGCGACGCTGGGCATGGGCTTGCGCTCCGCGTCGACGTTGGACGCCGCCGCCGCGGGCCGGGGCGGGCGTTTTGCGAGGGGCTTCTTGGGCGCCGGCCTATCCGCGTCCTTGATGCCGCCGCCGGCGTCCGCGGATGCGAGGGCGTCGGCGCTCTTCTTGTCCACGTCGAGCTTGTCGAGCGCTCTCCGCGCGCTCTTCTTCTTCCCCCGCTCCACAAAGACGGCGGTGCCGTAGCGGCCCCGTTTTGTGACGCCGCCGCCAGCCTTCAATATCGTGCTGCCGCTGGGGGAGCTCATCGCCGACCTGGACATGTGAAATCGTCTCGGCTCGACGGCGGGTATCGTTGGGCGCTGCAGCGGCTCCGCGGCGGTTGACATTGTTG
The DNA here is from genome assembly GCA_030867255.1 of Colletotrichum somersetense. Lineage (NCBI taxonomy): Eukaryota > Fungi > Ascomycota > Sordariomycetes > Glomerellales > Glomerellaceae > Colletotrichum > Colletotrichum somersetense. The sequence goes on along the minus strand of MU843426.1, from coordinate 139,720 downwards.
GCGCCTGCCCGCCGGCGGGCGCTGCGTTGGCTGCGGGCGGCACATCGCTCGGCGACGCGGAGGGAACGGTCGATGTCGGGGGTCGACGGGGGCTGGAGATTTCGTCACCGGGCTTGGACGTCTGAATGACGGGCTTGGCGTGGGCAGCGGCGGCGGCGGCGGCGGCGGCGGATCTGGCACTGACCTTTGCCAAGCGTCTTTGGTAGACCCAGCTACTGCCAGCCAAGTGCCTCTTGGATCCCGGCTCAAGCTCTGTCGTCTGTCAGTACGTGTGTGGTCCTCAAAGGAGCAGTAGAGAGGGAGTCGCACGAAGGTAGGTAACCGGCACATCCTCATCGCCCCGCTTCCGCTTGATGTGGATCAGCTGAGGAGGAGCAGACATGACGGGCGAAAGAGGTAGAGACGTTGTTTGGCGCGGGGATACGGAGAGGAGAGGGGGGGGGGGGGGGGGGGGTGTGGTGTGTGAGGTATTGAGTTCGTGCTTGCTGATTGCTGTGCGGTTTTGAAGAAGGGATCTGCTAGGGAAGTTGGAGCTGCGATCCCTGGTTTGTGTGGTAGGCTCTGCCACGTCGTAATTCATGCAGTGACGGTGATGTGTGGTTTTTTTTCTCCCTTCTTCGTTTTGGCGAAGTGTGGATTTTTCTGGAAGCCTCCCGCCCGTTCAACCCAAATGAGACCTAGGTGACCACATGTCGGAGACAGCGAAGGTCAGATAAGCTCACCTTATCAAAAACCCACGTCATTGGCCATGAGCCCTCACCGCCTTTGGCAGAATCGACCTCTGTCCGGGGGTATCCCCACACGGGTGGCTTTCACTGCCGGGGTGGGGAACTGGGACGACGAGTGCAGCCCCGCCATATCCGAACCAAACGAGCTTTCCAACTCGCATGCAATGCTGTGTCACGCCGATATTGCGGCCAATTGAACTCCAGAAGCCATTATTGGGACGCCTGGGCCGCTCTTCCAGTTTGGTGGGTAGATCCAGAGGATGAGGCAAGCAAAGGTGCGGCTGGGTAGGTTCTGGAGAGGGTGTCGTAGAGCTTGACACATCTGACCAATCAGCGTTTGCTTCAATTGAGCAACTAGCTTGTGTATGTGGGCAGGAAGTTGGCTGAAATGGATATTGTCTTCCAGGGGACCTACAGTCGACTGGAAGACAATCTTGGTTCGGAGTGGAATTGGAGGTTGGCAATGTCGGTGGCATTGTGTGTGTAGCACAGTGGATGGAAAAGCTGGATTTGGTGGCCGGCGAAATGTCGGTGTTGAGTGCAGGATTGGCAGAAAAAGAGAGAGAGAGAGAGAGCCATTGTGCAATCATACGATAGACAGACGAGGAATTGCGTCGCATCATTAGTCGACTGCCTATCCATTCCACGCGAAAGCATACCTAGCATGATGGAGGTGGCTGACGGACGGTCCGGTACTTTCTTCCACTGGGGCCAACGATCGAGCTTGCCGGCGGCTTGTGGAGCTTGATGGCTCGTGCGTCGTTGGAAAGTCTCCGTTACTTTGGAACCATGAGCCGACACGGCCAATGGGCATGTCCCTGCGACCTCCCCTGCCTCCAGCATGCATCAGGGATGATGACGCGCCCGGCCAGGCATGCCGACCGACGCACGCTGAGATGGAGTAACGATGGCCACGGACGGTGCTGATAACCGCTACACTACACATGCCCAGGCGCCGCGCCCAGGGAGATGAGTTGCAGTAGTGTATTGTAGTGTAGCTCTCTCGCACCTTGTGCATTGCGTTGGGGAGGTTGCCCGCTGACAAAACTCGTATCAAACTGGGGACGAGCACGGGGGACGAAGGGGGGTGTTGCAATGCCGCGATTTTGTCTCATACCTCACAACAGACAGACAGACACACCTCTTTGGGTTTGTTCGTTCGTCCCAGTACGGACAGCATCTGCTACTATAGACGCGCACCATTCATTCGTTCATTCGTTGCTTCTGGTTTACAAAGAGCTGCCTATGGTAAAGCAGTGCCTCCTCTTGGTCACTCATCAAGAAGTCCAAGTTTGCATCCACTCCTATATACCTGGCATGTACTCTGCCTAGGTAGGTGATATACACGCCTGTCTGGCCAAAGATGGCAGGTACCTCGTCCAACCTTCTTCCTCCATCTCACCATTCCCAACACTCAATTCCCCAGTCTTCTTTATCTGTACGCCCAAGGCACACCCCCCACCCAACGTTTGCCCCCCCCCCTTCCGTGCCACTCTTCCCTGTTGTAAACTACTGCGCTGCACCTCCCACACCCAAAACAAGTTCATCGCCTCTCGAACTATGCTATCTGAGCTTCTCGCTCCCCCGCTCCTTACGGCTTATGTTGCAATAACTTCTTCTGCCTCTTCTCTTTTGCCTACCTACCCTGCTATTCCTTGACAAACACGGCTCGTTCCCTCAAAGCTGTTTCACTCGCATCAAACAGATAGCCCGACTCTTCCTCGCTGTGTGAAACACTCGGACGCGAGGACCTCCACTCCCGGATTCCTCTCTCCAAGAACTAACCGGTTTGCGTCTCTTGTCTTTTCTCTTTATCACCACCCCGCTCAACGCCTCTTTCTTTTCCTCCCGAGTTGAAGGTGTCGCCCAGGGACCAACGCATTCGTGAGAGTGCTTGCTTCCCCTTCCATTTCTCAATCCGCCACCCTCAACGTGGGTTCGGTTCCAAGGGAACGACTTTCATTTTTCTGCCCCATCCGTCGAGGTACTCTTTCTCAAGAGGGTTTCTTACCCGTGCTGACTTGAAGTTTGGTAGAAGGAAAGCCACAGAAAGGTCCGCTTTCCACGTCGCTGCTCGCTCCCGGTCGAGTTGGCCGAGTGACGACAACTTGCTGAGCTGCTCAACATAGATACCTACCTTGGCGCGGACACCGCCATCGACAATGGTTTCCGTAACCATCTCGTACAAGAAACCCGGCACGCAGCCTCCCATCTTCGTCGCCGGCTCCTTCTCAGATCCACAATGGCAGCCCCAGGAAATGCAATTCACCACTGAGGACGGCGGAGAACACACCTTTTACAAGAACATTGAGGTGCCGCCCAGCTCGCAGGTCCAGTATAAATTTCGAGTTGGTCTAGGTGACTGGTGGGTTCTTAACGAAGACGCCCCTACAGGTAACGTTCCTCCTTTCTCCTCTTCAGAATGACCACAGTTAACATGACGGGGCCTCGTAGTCACCGACGCATCTGGAAATCGAAACAATATCCTGACAGCCCCGGACCCCCCGGAGGACAAACAGCCGAACGGAGACAGCGGCGAAGTCTCTGCTAAAGCTTCCGACAGCATGGAGGCCTCGAACGCCGCCGCTGCTTCATCGGCTCCTCGGCCCGAGCCCGAGCCCAAGGCCATAGACCATCTCAAGGATGTGGAACGGCAGCGGCTTTCGTCAACACCAATCGAGCAAGTCGCAGACACCGCAGCAGAGGTCGCCGACAGCGCCGCGAAGCTTGATGACAAAGTAGATACGACCCGCCTTGAGCCGCTTCCCAAAGCCGTGAACCAGTTGAAGGATGAAGAGCGACAGCGTCTCTCGTCGACGCCCATTGAGCAGGTTGCTAATGTCGCTGCCGAGGTCGCTGATAGCGCCCAAGCGCTAGATGCTGACAAGGTGGGAACCGCCAGAGTATCAAGCGCCCGATGACTACGCCCATGGCTAACATGTCGGAAGGATTTCGAAGAAAGGGATAACGCGGACGACGGCCCCCCGCCTCTGTTTACCCACGAAGCTCTGGGACCCTATGAGCTTTCGGGAAGTGACGACGAAGATGACGTTTCTAAAGGACTTGACCATCACGGCACCGTAGACTACGACGTCGACAAGTACGATTTGAATGACCCGACGCTGGAGCGGTGGCCCTCGAACCGCAGTGGCATCATCGACGCCGTACGCAAGGTCGAAACCGGGCTTAACGAAGATCAGACTAGCTTTCATGGCGCACCCCTATCTCCCGTGATTGGATCTCGAAAAGCTGGTCTTGATCAGTACTACGAAGAAGCTGTTCTCTCGTCAGGACCCTCAAGCCCAAGTTCTACCAAGAGGCTCGAATTGCCTAGAAGATCCCATGGCTCAATGGTATCGGACAGATCGCTCCTGTCTTTGGGGTCAATTGCTGAAGAGGACAAGGAAACGCCGAGCGCCGAGGAAGCCCGCTTCGAGAACGACGATATGGTGCGGGTTCCGAGTCCCGCGATACGACCAACACCAAGCGCCTTGATGTCACCCGCGAGCGACGAGGACGAAGGAGTCGTTATGAAGGGGTCCAAGGTCAAGTCCAGGAAGAGTTCGGAGTCGGCGAGGCCCGAGTCGCCGCACCTCAATGGCTTGCCCAACGGCAAGCATGCAATGGACAAGTCGCCCAAGGGAGCTTCCGCACAGCCAGATAGCCCGACGGTCCTTGTCGAGACACCCGAGCAAATTGGAGAGCCAAGCAACGCCAAGGACAACAACCAGACAAGGTCTGTCGAGTCAGGCCCCGACGGTTCGGCCTCGACCACCGGTCGAGATGATAACCACAAGGGCCAAATCAAGAAGCGCGGAGCTTCATCGGCGGAACGACCCAGCACTCCTTCCTCAATACACAGCGTTACAGACAGTAAGGGTGGCTGGCTGCAGGCTTTCTTCCGCGTGCTGTTCGTAGACTGGATCGGTGGTTTGTTCAGCCGCGTGTTCGGCAGCAGGAGAAAGGCGTAAGGATCTCTTCTCCTTTTCCGGTTCGAAAGCGGATCGGTCGCTCATATTGTTTCTGCACTTCTCATGTTCATATCTTGTTACACACGACGTCTGATAGGTTGACTTTTTGTCCGTAGGATGCTGGTCACGAGCACGGTCGCCATCGTTGCAGGGGCTGCGTGGTGGAAATTTGTCATGAGCGGCGACTTGAGCCACGACGGAACATCACTATGGAGGAGCCACGGAGGGCTGGCATAAAGGTTGCAGAGCAGTCGAGTTTGCACACCGGCACACCATCATGGATTGTACAACAATGGGGTGGGAAGAGCATGGCGAGTAAGATTAGAGAAGGATGGATTGATTACCTGAAACCGGGGACGCTTTGGCATACCCGGCGCAGGAGGGTATTGTATCGAGGAAATACGCATCATTGGACCTGAACAGATCGATATTGGCACGGAGAAATCATGTCTCTCCCTATGTACGCTTGCTTCGCTCTCCCGTGATGAGTGCTTAACTGAGAAAGAAGAAGAAAAAGAAGGCTCACTTGCCTCAAACCAGTCTCCAAACAGCACCAGCCCTCTGGGTATCTTTGCCGCGACCGTCGTCTCCCTCGCGGTTCATACTCCTGATCCACTCCGTCTCCCTCTCCACCGCGGCGGCTTCGATCTCCTCCATGACGGTCAGCTCGTCGAGCATATCCCTGACCAAGCTGCCGCAGCCGTCCAGCATGCGCTTGAGGCTCGAGGCTTGGGTCTTGACTCCGTCGCCCACGGACCGCCCCTCCTCCTCTTCACCGTCCTCCCCCTCCTCGGCGTACGCCATCTCCCGCAGCTGCGCGTCCCAGCCCTCGAGCTTCCGGACGAGCGCCGCGGCCTCTTCCTTCCAGCGCGCGTCGAGACCGCCGCCGTAGCGGACCTGGGAGTCGGCGTCGAGCAGGGCCGAGGGGTCGCCGGCGTCCTCGGCGCGGGCGCGGGCGGCCTCGAGGTCCGGGAGGGCGGAGGCCCAGCGCTCAAAGGCGCGGACGAGGCGGCCGTGCTTGCCGCCGGGGGTGTCGAGGGACCATAGGGAGGAGAGGAGTGCGTCGAGGCGCTGGATCTTGTCTTCGAGGGTGGTGGTGGCGGCGCGGGGGTCCGACGACGACGACGACGACTGGCCCCAGCGCCGGAGGGCGGCGACGTTGAGACGCTCCGCGGCGTCGGCCTCGAGGCGGGCGAGGTCGGCGGAGGACTTTGCGAGGTCGGCGTGGCGCGCGGCGAGGGCGGCGCGGGCGCTGGCGTGCCAGGCGGCCGTGGTCTGGGGCAGGTCGCGGTGCAGGAGGTGCAGCTGGAGAAGCTCGGCCTGCAGACGGGCCGTCTCGGCGGTGAGGGCGACGTTGGCGGGGAGCTTGGAGGGGGAGGGGGGGGCGAGGTACGTCGCCGTCAGGGGCTTCGGGGCGAGGGACTTGGCGGGGGAGTAGTGTTGCTGGAGGGTGTTGAAGGCCGGGCGGAGCGACGCGGTGGCGGTGGCGGCGGCGGCCCTCGGCGGGTGGTGCCGCGGTGGGGAGGAGGAGGAGGAGGTGGTGGTGGTGGTGGTGGTGGGCGAGGCTTGTCGATGCTGGCGGGTGGGTTGCGACGGCTGGGCCGGCTTCGTGGGAACTTTGGAGGCGGTTGATGCGTTGGCCGTGCGGGTCGGCCTCGTTGATGTTGTCGTTGCGGCGGTGGCTGCCGAGGAGAGGGAGGATACGGAGGGCTTGGAGGAGAGACGGTCTGTCGCAGAAGGTGGGCGCGGTCTTGCCGCTGCCGTCGTCGTTGTCGTCGTTGTCGTCGTCGTCGTCGATGTGGGAGGCGCGCCGTAGAGGGACGTCGGCCGTGCTCTCGCCGGCGCAGGGCCCGTGGACGACTGGCCGGGCGGCCGCAGGATGGTGCTTCCGTTGAGGGTCGCGACGCTCCTGGCGCGCGCGTGGCCCTTTGTGGGGCTCGAGGCCGCCGAGGCTGACGCGCTGGTGGACGGTCTCGAGGAAGCAAGGCCTCCCGACGTTGTCGGCCTCGCGGTCGTTGACGATCTCGTCACGGGCCCGGTGGTGGTGGAGGTGGTGGTGGTGGAGGAGGAGGCAGAGGAGTATTGTCCGAGGTTGCTCGTTGAGGCGTTGGGCGGATACCGGGTCCGCGTCAGCCCGGGTTCTCTGGTGGAAGACGTCCTCGTCAGGCCGGCGAGGGCTCTCGTTTTCGACGGCGGCGCGGACGGGGGCCCCGAGCCGACGGGACCTTCTGCGGCGGCGGCGGCGGCGGCGGCGGCGGCGGCATCTTTCTGGCGGGTCGGCGCGGTCGGGGGGTTTCGTCGAAAGAGGGTGGGTATAGGGTTCGACTTGGTCTTCTTCGGGGCAGCGTCGGTGCTGGCTGTCGTGCTGGCGACGCTGGCGCCGGAAACGCTGCGTGTCGTCGGGCGCCGGGCCGCGAGCGATCGGGGCGCGGGAAGTCTGCTCGGGGAGCCGGGGCGCTGGGCCGAGGCCGTCGTAGTCGGCGCTGTCGTTGCTGCCGCTGCGGAAGAGGAGGAGAGAGCGGCGGTTCCGGTCGCGGTCGGGGGCAGGTCTGTCGAGGAACCCTGCGTCGGCTTCCGCAGCGAGCGGGTGCGAGCCAGGGACGAGGACATGATTGGGGGGGGGGGGGTTTGTTTTGTGTGTGTGTGTGGCTGTCACGCGGATTGCCCGACGTCGCTTCTCGCATCCGCCGTCGGGTCCAATTGAGTATGCGGGCCCCCTCGCGTTTGTGGGCGCTACGTCGGCAGAGCGTAAAAAAAACAAAAACAAAAATTGAAAGCAAGGTCCGCCGAACCGTGAAGGGAGATGAGTAGGTGGCAGCGGGTCGCAATGGGCGGGCGTGACGTGACGGTGAAGCCGAGTCGAGTCGCGATGTTGATGTTGACCTCAGGGGCGCATGTGAGTGGGCTCTTGCGGTGTGGGGGGTTGCTGTGGACCCTAGTGCAGTACAGTACAGTACACACATAGTACCTAGGTAGGTAATTAATGGTGGGGGACGGGGGATTGGTTCGGACGGGCAAGGGGCGTCGCTAATCGCAGCAACGTCCCTACGAACAGGTACCTAGTAATACCTACTACCTAGGTAGGTAGGTACCTACGTCACAGGGCTGCAGGGCGGAGGCTTCTCTTCTCTTTTTCTTTAGCGCCGGCGCTTGGGTTTCCTCGTCTCCTCGTCTCCCGCCGCCGCCGCCGCCGCCGCCGTCGTCGTCGTCGGCGGGCGGGCGGGCTGAGCCGAACGATGGCACCCTCCTTCTTATACGGACGCGACAGTGCAATCTCCGGTGCACCCGACAAACATCATGTCTTGGATTGGGGTTCTCGGGACGGTTCTTCTTTTCTTTTTTCTTTTCTCTTCCTTTTGGCTTCTTTATCCTTTTCAATGCGTCACGAGCCAACAGAGAGATTGGGGACTGTGGCAGGCGACTTTTAATCCTTCTCCCATCACCGGGGTCTCGGAGCTATCTTCACTGTACGACGTGACTTGCAATGCATGTCTCGTTGAGATACCTATCTGGGGTCCATCCGTATGTAGCGTAGCACATGTGTCGCTCGGGGTCTCCACAACGGCTGCGTTGCATACACGAGCTTCAGGCGCTCTCTTCTTCTTTCCTCCGTATCGCGCGTCATGTTTTGAATTATGTGGTTTATTGGAAGGGCGTTCCTATAGAAGTACCGCTTTCCCATCTTCTCGTTGTCTGGCTTCGTTTCCGTATGCTCGCCTCGAGCAAAGTAGTATTCCACATCGTACATAAGAAAAAAAGACAAAAAGAATCGCGTGTGCGTGATTTCTCTCTCCGAGACCCCTGATGGTCCCTACACACAAAACCGTGGTATATGGAGGAGGGAAAGAAGGGGTATCAACCAACAAACCTCTCTATCTAGTCCCACGATGAAGCAAGCTGTTTTTTCCCCCATGATGCATCCGAGGCCGAATTGAACAAAAAAGAAAAATGGCCATGTAATTCCCTGTCCCTATGCCAAAGCAAGCAAGAATGCGAGCAAGAACAAATTTGAAGAATGGTCATGTCCGTGATCGAGCCGTAATCTGTTGGGGCTGTGTGTAACGGCGTTCTAACGGCATACTCTTTTTACGCCTTCTGTTGCTGCAGCTCCCCCGTCTTCACCATCGGATCGATGCCTCCAGCTGTGGCAGAGCGCTCCTGCGAGCCGCCGCTGTGCGGGTTGCCTTCCAAGTGCGCCATGAGTTTCCTGAGATCCCTGCGGTTGTTGTTGAAGATCTGCAGGCACGAGCCGCACATGCGCACGTAGCAGAACTGGCACTTGTAGCGGTCCTCCGTGTCGGCCTTGCCGCACGTCTGGCAGGTGAGGGCGTAGTTGCGGTTGCGGGTACGGTCCATGGTGCGGTGCTTGACGTAGCAATCGAACATGCTCTCCTTGATCGGCAGTGCTTTGAAGATGGTGCCGGGGCTGGGGGGCGCCGTTCCTTGCTTGGGGAAGTAGGCCGCGCGCGGGTCGGCGGGCGGCAGATCCTCAACCTTGAGCTCGCGGTACTGGACGGGTTCCTGCTGGGGGCGTTGGTCTCGCGTGGCTGACCGCAGGTCGCCCTGCGCGGGGCCGGGCGCCGACGCGTACTCGCGGGGTGGTTGTTGCCATTGGCCCATCTGTTGCTGCTGTTTATGTTGGTGTTGTTGTTGCTGCTGCTGCTGCTGCTGCTGCTGATGTTGCTGGAGGGAGGTGGAGCGGGGCGATGGCTGGTTCTTCGATTCGGGACTGATGGGGCTGACTGCAAAGTCTTTCGAGATGGTGGGAGGAGCTTCGTTGCTGGTGACGGGCCCGTCGGCTCGTATCTGAGGTAGGCTTTGGGCGGGGTGCAAGTCGCGTGCCGTGACGGCCTTGCGCGGAATCGGCACCTTCTGCCCGTTGCTTGCCGGGTCGCGCGCGGGCTCGGGGGACGAAGCGGGCGAGACGGGCGAGACGACGTTGTCGACAACGGGCGCCTTGACGTCCCCCTTGTCGTAGTCGGGAGTCGGCAAGCGCTGGCTCGGCGAGAGCGCCGTGTCGCTGTGAGACGCTCCCCGGTTTGCGCCTTCCTGGCCGTCGCGCAGGTGCGAGATCTTGTCTTTCAACCTCGACGCTTCCTGGCCCATGTTGTTGCTCGTCTCTGAAGCCTGATTTTGCGAGGCAACGGGTCGAATATTCCTGCCGGGCAAACCCGACGGGGTGCGAGGGGGCTGAGTGCGAGAGGATACGGCCGAGTGTGGAGATTGCGCGGTGTTTGGTTGAGAAGCAGCCGTCGACCCATGGCTAATTGTCAGATGAAGTTGGGGCACCTCCACGTTTCGTTCCGACTTCAAAGACCTCCTTCTCCACAGTGGTCGCTGTGGCGATGAGCTCGACACTGGACTCGTCGGGCTGGCGACAGTCGGGGTCTTGTCCGACTTGGGTGGAGGAGGAGGAGGCGGGCCGCCGCCCTGCTCGTTGAGGTACGCCGGGTGAGGCGGAAGGCCCTTGTTGGGTGTGAATTTTTGTGCGCCGTGGCGCTCATTGTCACCAGACGACAGTGAGGTGGGCGTCGGGATCTTTGCTTCCTTGGTTGCGTACTGATTATTATCAGAGGCAAACGTCGGGGCCGAGTCTCTTTGGCTGGTGCTCCCGTCCGGTGACATGATGATGGATTCGCCCGAGCTCCTCGAATAGGCGGACAGCAGACTGCCAATCGAGTGCCTATGGTCGTCGTCGTCTTCATCGTATTCGGGGACGGCAGGCTGCGGCTGAGAGGAGGGTGTCTGGGGTTGTTGCTTCGCAACCGGCCGGCGAGGTATATGGACTGGCGGCAAGGCTTTCGTCTGGAGGGGAGGGAGAGCAGGGAGAGACTGGTTGAGGGCCTGCTGCTGCGGCGGTGGTAACGGCTTGTCCGACATGGTGAAGAACTTCTTCTTTAACGACACGGGAGGGACGGGAGGTGTCGAGGAAAGCTGTTTGGACTTGGGAGTAGAATCTTTCTCGGCAGGCGGAGGGGTCGGTAGGGCTTTTGAGAAGCGCGATCTCCCCTTTCTGCTGTGGGAGCGGAAGAAGTCCATGTTGGACAAGGCCCCCGGATGGCCGGTGGACCGGAGGCTGTTCTTGGGGGTGGATTGCAGGCTTCGCCTTCCCCTTGGCTACCTTGTCCGGCGTGCCTCTGGATGTGGCTCTGGTCCGAGGCGGTTCTCACCAATCGGCTTGGGGAAAATCACCAAGGAGGCCGGGAGGCGAGGAAATCAAGGCACCGAAACGAAGCAAGCAAGCAAGCGGGCGCGGTGGGACTCGAACAACGTGGGACAGCGGAGGGGTGTGTCGGCAGGATGATTGGAGCGATGAGGTTCTGGCTTTTGCCACGGCGTTCAGTATCGTAGCATCGCGGTTGTGAAAGTAGCAAGCATCAAGGGTCTTGTGAGATGGGGAGAGAGTATCCGCGACGTGCACCGCAGCAGATGCCTGTACAGAAGGATAAGAGGTGGTGGTAAGGAGGCGGCGCAAGGCAAGGATGAGGGGGGGATGTAGGAGAAGAAACGGGAAGGGCGCGCGCGCGCGTGTGTGTGTGTGGGAGCGAGCTGCGTTTGGTTGGATAGCAAGGGGGGGGGGGCTTGAACAACGACCGACTACCTACGATGCAGTATAGGTAATCTACAATGTATACTTGGTCACTCTAGTAGGTACGAATACTGGTACCGTATCCGTATGTATACGTAGTATGTAGGTATGGAAGACGATGGGAGGGAAGGGAGGGGTGTGCGTGTTAATTATCCGGTGTCGAGTTGAACGCTGGCAGCCACGAAAAACCCTGCGATGGGCCAAGGTTTGAACGTTGGATAATTGGCCCTTTTCTTAGTTAGGATGGAAGATGGTTATTTACGATGCAGGTACCTAGACAGGGATGATAATGTCGTGGCTGGTTTGGAGCGGAAGAACCTTTCGCATGCCACCTCTCCCTCATGGTTTTACTGTACGTAAACTAGGTAGTGCACTCGGGTAGGGAGTATCTACGTCGCTCGCTACCGCTGATGAGAAATTGCATCACGTCCCGTACGTGCCTAGGATACTTCCCTACTTGCTACCTACACTACACTAGGTAGCATTCTAGTCTACTGTGCGTAGGTAGGTACGGTGCGCAGGTTACCCGGGTAGATGGGTATCCGTGGACGTGTACCCCAGCCGTGCTGCGGACGGGCATTCATACTTCGAACTGCTTACTGCAGTACAGATGCCTAGATGGGTAGGTACTAGCTGTAAGTGCTGGCTGTACATGTACGCTGTGCTGTCCCTTTTTTTTTTTTTTTTTTTTTTCTCTTTTTAGCGTCCGTCATGCTGTCTTGAACAGCTGTCAAAATCCGTCATTGGCTCCGTCAGGCTGGAACCGGCCCCGCCCATCGGAGTGTGTGGGGCAGCTGGCTGCTGCGAGTCGCGACTCTCCCCTCCCCCCATTGCATCGGCGAACCCCTGTAATAAAAGCAAGCAGGATTCAGGAACAAGAACTTTCCTGGCCTCGGGTGCTGGGGTTGTCGGGCTTCTCGGGGTTGGGCTGGGCTAGGCTAGGCTGGGTTCCTGACTGGCCTCGGGTGCGGTGCTGGGGGGTTTCGGGGCTGGGGAGCTTGCTAGCTCACTGTTGCCGTCATTCATACGCAAGTATCTGTTGAGCCAAATTACTGTGGAATCGACTTTGACAACTCCCCGCAGACTGGTTTAATTATGTTGGGTAGTTTAGTACGATGTATGTACGATGTATGTATGTACATTAGGTACTTTGTAGTAGTTTAGCTGTCTGTCAGCCAACGCTGTCGGCTCCTTTATGCACCTCGCGGGCTGTGCATTGCATAACCAGCCCGCCCACAGCTCACTGCCACCATCCCATCCCATCCTGCCTAGTAGGAGGTACGAACATTCGTACACGTATCGTACATGTCATTCCAACCCCCGCCTCCAACAAGTCATCCGATGCCCGCCTGTTTTTCCCATGCGGCCGGCTTCTTGATCCAACCCGATCCGATCTCTCATCTTAATCCTGCATGCCTCGGCCGCGCTACATGTGAGACAATAATCAGAAAGACAAGAGACACACCCCTTTTTAATCTCGCCACCCGGCATTCCCATCTCGATTTATTGATACCTACCAAGGTAAGCTACCGGTACGTGGCTAACGTGTACGCATATTCGTACCTACTACTGCCTAGTAGTAGTATAGGTACGGTACGGGAGCTTCGTAGCTAAATCCTCCTAGGTAGCCCTGTCACTGCTGCGATGGCGGCGTTCCGAAATAAGGGTCAAATTTGTCGACTCTATCTGCCGTCGCGCATGCCTGTTGCCATAAGTAAACGGCTCAACATTAACACCTCCAAATTCCATCTCGTCCCCATGGTCGCAGCATGACGCCATTAAGCGCCCTGTTGAAATGCACACGACGCAGATACCCAACATCGAGCAACGGAAGGGCGGCCACCATTTACCACTTCGAACCGCTCTCGGCCGAACCTTCAATCCGACCTTGAGCTTTGTTTGCCGCGGATATGCCGCCGTTTGTGCTCACGACTTTTTTGATTGATTGCAGACAGGCATGGGCCATACACTGGCCGAAGCATCTCCTCGCCGGACACACGGGAGCTACGAATGCGCCGTTGCAGACTTGGAGATGGCCGAGCTCCAGCAGTCAGTCTGACTACCAATTAACGCCCGCCCGCCCGCGAACCGTCATCACATCCAAGCTGGAAAAGAGAGAGAGAGAAGGGCCGCCTCCCAAGCACCCGCCTTTCGACGCGGCATAGCTTGATCGCGCTCTGTGTCTTGCCGACGCGCTGCCACGCTAACACGACATGCGTAATACCACTAGACCACCGCTTCTCCCGTTGCACTCACTGCACGCACGTCCTGGCTGACACGCTTTCATCTTCTAGACCTGCCTGTCTTGACAGCTGGCCAGCGTTCGCCCGTTCCCACCGCCATTCACGCCGTTTCAGCGCCCCGAACCAGCCACGACAGGCGAATACCGATCTGCACCAGGGAAGCCAACCACGTCGACAGGCCCCACGGCTGTTGGCACACAGATTGGGTCGCATCTCACCTTCCCATCCCAGTCCGGCGGCATCGGATGTGCAGGGGTTCATGCGTTGCGGCTCGCTAAGCCCAGAAGCCGGCCTGTCCGCCCTCTCCTTGACCAGGAATCCGGTTGGCAAAAGACGACACGAACTCCTCTCTTGGATCCGGGAGACCAGCCCCGACGGATGGGCTTGACATGGAACCGATCCCCCCTGAGAGCAAACCGGCATCAGTCATTGAAATAGCCGTACGGAGTATTACTGACCGGTATGGTGGTTTGTTGCAGAGACGGCTTAGGTAATCACCTTAACGGTCTCAGCCAGCTGCCAAGCGGCCGAGCGCGTCCCTGAGCAGGGGCTTCGCGGCTCGCATGAACCACAGGTTTGAGCCATTTGGTGCTCTTCTGGCCTTCGAGTCTCACAATCAGGCCGCTGGGAGGTCCATGCAGGCAGGCACGTCAGACTGAGAGGCGCTGCGCTGCGCTCTTACCAGGCACCCCCTGCCTCCTTTGCCCGCCCCCCCTTGAAAGGTGAATGAAGCTTCAAGATGACGAAAAGTCGCTTCCCGTCTCGCAGACGCACAAAGTTGGGACGACATATTCGTACTCGTACAGGGTCAGTGCGTCATGGCCACACACTGCGATGATACGACACAAGTTCCATTCTCTCGTCAGTTGCCCAAGAGCTTGGTGAAGAGATGAAGAGGCGGCTCGTCGCGATGAGTCTCACCGCGGCGCATTCGTATACGAGACGCGGCGACGCTTGCGCCATGCTGTTTCACCTCTCACGGGGTCGAGGTCGGTTCGAACAAGATGAAGCTGCCGTCTGATGGAGGACCGCCTTCCGAATCACTGGTATGAGGGTGCAGGTCGCAAGTCCTGACGGGTACCTACATCAGCATTCGAGATGACTTTTGGGGCTCTCGCTGTGGGAGGATGGAGTGGCAATGCGACGGTTTGTTTCACACTAATAGGATTTTCTAGGATGAGCTATGGTCCGCTTTTATTCCGCGTGCATTTCATTTCATCAACGGGGGCTCTTTTCCCGGTCGCTAGCCTCATTCGTTTTCACTACCAACTCGGGCTATCTTGTCACCCAGCTAACCGATTCCGATTGACGATGTGACGGGTCAATTGAATAATGGAGGCCTTGAGAGAGGTTCGGTCAAAGGCCGCGCGAGGTGCAGAGTTTTTCCAGAGCGGATCGTCAAGCTTATTTGATTTCTGGCGTCATTGCAATAGCCACTTCGCTGTTTGCCCATGCTCGTCAACCATCGCTCGGGCATATGTTACTACGGTCGCCAGCCAATATAGGATTTTGTTTCGAGCAGGTATCCGTACTTACAACAGGTATCTGCAGAGAGTTCTGCGGTGTTTTAAGCACAACTCAGGCGTACCGTTACCGCCATGGCCCCTGGATCTTTTTTCTTTTTCTTCTTCTCTTTTCTTTCGGGTAGCGGTCGTCCTCGAACTAGATAGCCAACTCGCGAGCGGTTTTCAAGGTGAACGATCACGTGCCGGTCCGCCGGAATAGCGTTCGCCGCGATAACGGATAGGCCGGCTTATCCGGGCAATTGTCCGATGATGGTGCCGATAGAAACGGGGCTTTACTGTATGCAGGAGGCGGGTTATCAATCCATGTCAGCACGTCAGCGAGAATGCGAAAGTCGGAGAGAAATGGCAGAGCGACAACTTGAAAAGGATCTGGTTCGCAATCAGGCATTCAGGGTTGCGCTCTCTGCACCAAGAAGGTATCGGGAACCCTGCGATTTGATCCTCGATTCTCGGACGCCCCTTTGAAGCTTTCCCCTCCCTCTTCCGTGACCATGACTGGCTCCATTGACGGCACCTCCGCCCCGACGGAGACGTCGCCGCTGCTGCGCAACCCCGACTCGGAGGTGGTCAATGACAACGGCACCCTCGAGAACGGCTCAGCCAACGGCGTCCCGGCCGTGGCCCAAGATGCCAACGATAACCGGGACGGCAATCCGGAGATGGCCAAGAAGATGCACATCCTCCTTCCGGCCGTCGGCATCGGCGTAGGCCCCCCCCCCCCCCCCCCTTGTACCTGACGAAAGCAAGCTTTCGTGCCCGACCGGTCGCTCACCGGGCCGTCCCTAGATCTACCTCTGTGCCGTCGATCAGCTGCTCACCGTCGCAACCTACGCCAAGATCGGCAGCGAGCTGCACGCCCTGAAGAACACGAGCTGGCTCGCGACGGCGTGAGTACCTCGCTTCAGCCCCGAGCGCCAACCCAGCAGCCTCCCGTATCGCTGACACGCCATGCTAGCTATTACATCACTCTGACCAGCTTCCAACCACTCTACGGCAAGCTCAGCGACATCTTCGGCCGCAAGGAGTGCCTCCTCTTCGCCTACGTCATTTTCGGCCTCGGCTCTCTGGGCTGCGGCCTCGCCCAGTCCTTCGCCCAGCTCTGCGTCGCCCGCGCCGTCGCCGGCATCGGCGGCGGCGGCATGAACAGCGTCGTCGCCATCCTCCTCAGTGACATCGTGCCCCTCCGCGAACGCGGCGTCTGGCAGGGCTACCTCAACATCATCTTCGCCGCCGGCACCTCCACCGGCGCGCCCCTCGGCGGCCTGCTCGCCGACACGGTCGGCTGGCGCTGGTCCTTCGCCGGCCAGGTCCCGCTGTGCGCCCTCGCCTTCCTCTCCGTCTACTTCGTGCTCGACCTCCCGCGGACGGACCACGCCCACTGGCGCGAAAAGGTCCGCCGCATCGACTTCCTCGGCGCCGCGACCCTCGTCGCGGCCGTCGTCGCCCTGCTCGTCGGCCTCGACTCGGGCTCCAACAACGGGTGGTCGAGCCGGGTCACCGTCGCGGGGCTGGCCTCGGCCCCCGTCCTCTTCGCCCTCTTCGTTCTGGTCGAGATGCGCGTCGCCTCGCACCCGTTCGCGCCGGGCCACATCATCTTCGACCGGTCGCTGTTCGCGTCCTACCTGGCCAACTTCTTCGGCATCGCCGGCCACATCGCCTCCGTCTTCTTCCTCCCGCTCTTCTTCCAGGCCGTGCAGGGCGCGTCGGCGACGCAGGCGGGCGCGGCGCTGGTGCCGGCCATGATCGCCTCCGTCGCGGCGAGCGTGGGCGCCGGGATGTGGATGAAGCGCAGCGGCCGGTACTACGCCCTCACGCTGCTGGCGTACGGGCTGACGGTGCTCGCCGTCGCGCCGATCGTCGCGGCCCTCGGCGCGTGCTCCTCGGCGGGCGTCGTCGGCGGCATGGCGCTGCTCGCGCTCGGCGGCGGCGCGGGCATCACGACGACGCTGGTGGCGCTGTTGTCCAACGCGGCGGTGCAGGACACGGCGGTCGTGGTGGCATGCTCGTACCTGTTCCGGTCACTGGGGTCGAGCATCGGCATCAGCGTGTGCTCGGCCGTGCTGCAGCAGGTGCTGCGCACCCAGCTCGCGGCGCGGCTGAGCGACGGCGACGAGGCGCGCCGCGTCGAGGAGAGGGTGCGCGAGAGCCTCGACTACATCCGCCAGCTGCCGCCCGCGGTTGCCGCCGAGGTGAGGACAAGCTACCAGCTCGCCACGCTGGGCGCCATGGTCCCCGTGGCGCTGTTCCTGGTGCTCGCTTTCGCGTCGACCTTTTTCATCCGGGAGAAGGCCTTGGGCAAGTAGATCTGGAGGGTTGTTGCGCCATGGACACGGACTGCGTAAGATTCTTCGCCGGCGGTGTTGATCATCATAGAATATACATATATATGTGTGTGTGTGTGCATATATACGGCGGCGTTTGCTGCAGCCATTGGGAAGATGGAATAGTCCAACATCCCTGAAAGGCTACGAGGAACGCATTGGAAAAGTTAGGCAGAGGGGGTAATTAGAGCATCCATCACACGTCATGGCCCTCAATTCCCGATTTCAGGATGCATCCTCATCCGCATGTTGAAACGACCCTTGGATCAAGCAACACTCTGTCCCGTGCCCCGAACCGCTGTCGATGATGGGAGCTATCAATGTGCAGATATCAATCCACCTGAGCAGGGCCAAGCACTTCAAGAGGAAACCAACTCCCTGCGGCTTCTGCGTCTTCTTCGTCGGTTTTCTTCAACTTGTTTAAAAGGACCTCCCGTCCCACCCTCGGCGGACTCCGGCTCTGTTGCTGGGCCCATTGCCCAATCGCCCTTTCTGCGGCCTCGTCCTCTTCCGCCTGCCCAAGTCGACCTCAAAAGCCTACGCCTACGTTGCCAACAACTCTCCCGCCTCATCTCGTTCGTTTCTCGTACAGTTGGGCATGCCCGTCCCACCAGCGAGTGGTTTTTCTCTCTAGTTTAAGAACCACGGACACCCTTGCACGTATTTGTTACATGATAGGCAACTCGAAAGGCGGGAACCCCTGACTAGTCTGTAGCTTAAACCCGTCCTACTCGTCTCGTCGTTGAGGGTGGTGGTCGTGCTAGTATTGTGCCACCTCGTGTGAAAAGAATGGGTTGATTGAGACTTTCTTGAGTCTGGCCACCTCCTTCGGGCGCCTTGGCGTCTGATAATTTGGATGTCGGTCGTCTCTGCTACAGCCGCCGCGTGTGCTGCGGGGAACGACATTGTGATTCGCCCAGGATCGCGAAGCTGTACCCCTGCGAGTTGAAAGCTGCCCCGTAGATTGGCAACAAGTCATGATGGAGTAATATTACATGCACGAAGATGAATCTTCTCGTTTCCTTGCGAAGGCCCGCATGGGGAGCGGAAACTTTCTTGACTCGTTGGCGATGACATTTGTAACAGAACAGCCTAGAGCGGGAGATCTGCCCAGTAATAACCTATGATGAGTTTGGTGGATGCCGATATTGAGCTCCGTTTTGCGTTTGTTCGCTCTTCCAACTGCCGCCGGGCAGATATCCCCGCAGCCAATGGCGGAAGAGGTTGACTCGACGTCGTCAAACGTAACCATCCCTGCAGGACTCGAATTGATGGCGTCTAAATGGCTTCTTGTGCCCTTTGGTCGGCGGAACTGGTCATACCAACCCCCCTTCTGGGTCAGTTCTGGACCTTTGATTCATCTATCAAGGTTTCCCTAAAGAAGTGCTGGCCTTCTAGTTGCTGCCCCGGTCGACCAACGTTTGCTGGGTCGAATCAGGAACCCGGTTTACAACAACCGACTGACCGGCGGGTGTTCGGGATGATTCCTCCGCACCAGGGCCTTGACGCGGCTGGGCATACTGTTAAGGTTGGTTACGAGGCAGTCGTATAATGTACCAATCAAACCTTAGTAGGCAAGACTCACAACGCAAGGTCCCCCCTCCGTCTGAGTTGCGTCGCTGGGCATGTCTTGGTGCAGAGATACATACAATCAAACGTCATCTCCAGTTGCTTGGTGGGAATCTTCGGGAACTGGCCAGTTACAAAGTCGATGACAATGACCGTCTGTCATAAAGCGCCCGACTTCCGTGCCGATCACCTTTGCAGTGGTCATCGTGGGAGCAGCCTGCAATATCTCACGACACTCGTTTGGAGCTTTCGCACACAAGACTTGACATCGCCATGGCTTTCCTTTCCCCGACCATCTTGACGGCCTTCTCCTTATTATCAGGGACACGGGCCGACTCTTTCGTCTGTTCCGAAGACAGCTTCTCGTCGTACACGGCCACCAAAGACTATGTGGGATGCTTCGAGGGAGGCGGCGGTTTCTTCGACAAAGGGAAGCTATATTCCGTCGCCATGACCCCCCAGGTTTGCTCCGACTATTGCGGAGAGCGAGGCTTCGTCTATGGGGGGATCTTTTCGGGAACGTGAGTTGGCCTAGACTCGTCTTCGCGAGTGAAACAAAAGACAGGCGAAAGACTGAACTAGGTCGTGTCAACAGTCAATGCCTGTGTGGATTGAGTATGAGCGAAGCGGTTGCTATGTCCGATGACAAGTGTAACACGAAATGCCCGACTGATCCTTCGTTCATGTGCGGATCGTACCGCTAGTATGTTGAGCCCCATGGTGACGCTTGCTGGGCTGACTTTCGTGTGTGATGGAAGCGTGTCTGTGTATAAAATCACAAACCCTGGAAGCCGTGATGAGTCCGCCGCTCCCGTCCCGCCCGCCTGCCAGACTTACCCGCTCTGCGAGCACCCCGTATGCGATCTCTCGAAAAGCATCTCCGACCGGGTCGCGTCGCTCGTGGGCGACATGAGCGTGGAGGACAAGGTCCGCAACCTCGTCGATGCCTCTGCCGGCGTCAAGTCGCTGGGCCTCCCGCCCCACGGCTGGTGGAACGAGGGTCTTCACGGGGTTGGGTATTCCCCCGGCGTGCTGTTCGCGGGGGACTCGGAGCCCTTCAGCCACGCCACGAGCTTTCCCCTGCCGATTCTGACGGCGGCGAGTTTCGACGACGACCTCTTCAACGCAATCGGCCAGGTCATAGGCAAGGAGGGCCGCGCTTTCAGCAACTACGGCCACGCGGGCTTCAACTTCTGGACGCCCAACATGAACGCGTTCCGAGATCCCCGATGGGGCCGAGGCCAGGAGACGCCGGGCGAGGACGTCCTCGTCGTCTCCAACTATGTCCAGAGCTACGTCACTGGGCTGCAGGGCAACGACCCCGCCGACAAGGTCATAATCGCTGCTTGCAAGCATTTCGCTGCCTACGACATCGAAACCGCCCGCCGCGCCAACAACTACAATCCCACGCCACAAGACCTCCAAGATTTCTTTCTGCCAGCCTTCAGACGCTGTGTGCGAGACAGCCATGTTGGCAGCGTCATGTGCTCCTACAACAGTGTCGACGGGATCCCGTCTTGCAGCAGTGAGTACTTGTTGAAGGAGGTGCTCAGAGATGCCTGGGGCTTCACCCAGGACTATCAGTTCGTCGTGTCCGACTGCGACGCGGTGACGGACGTGTGGCTTCTGCACAACTTCACCGACACGGAGCAGGACGCGGCGTCCGTCTCGATGGCTGCCGGCACAGACCTGGAGTGTGGTTCCTCCTACCTCCACCTGAACGGCTCCCTGGCCGACGGCCAGGTCACGCAGGAACGCGTCGACGAGGCCCTCACGCGCCTGTACAAAGCACTCTTCACCGTAGGGTACTTCGATGGCAGTCGCCACAGATCGCTAGGCTGGTCTGACGTGTCGACTGTCGATGCGCAGCAGCTTGCCTACCGGGCTGCCCGCGAGGGAATGACCCTCCTCAAGAACGACGGCGTGCTTCCGCTCGCCGACGGCGAGTACAAGTCCGTCGCTCTCATCGGGCCATTCGTCAACGCCACGACGCAGATGCAGGGGACCTACCTGGGGAGAGCACCCTTCGTGAGGAGCCCACTCTGGGCTTTCACGCAGCAGAGCAGCCTGCAAGTCAACTATGCCGCGGGCACCGAAGTCAACGGCACCAGCGACAGCGGCTTCGCAGACGCACTGGCGGCCGCCAAGGATTCCGACCTGGTCATCTTCTGCGGCGGGATCGACACCACTATCGAGGCAGAGGCGCTTGACCGTGTGTCCATCACCTGGCCCGGTAACCAGCTCGATCTCATCAGCCAGCTGTCGATGCTAGGCAAGCCCCTGGTCGTCGCCCAGTTCGGCGGCGGACAGGTCGACGACACTGCCTTGATGGAGAACGCCAACGTCAACGCCCTGTTCTGGGCGGGGTTGCCAGGCCAGGCCGGAGGCCAGGCCCTGTATGATCTCGTTGTCGGCAAGGCGTCCTTTGCCGGCAGATTGCCGACCACGCAGTATCCCGCCAGCTACGCCGACTGTGTCAGCATTTTCAACATCGGCCTCCAGCCGAACGGGACGTTTCCGGGAAGGACCTATAAATGGTACACCGGCGAGCCCGTCTTCTCTTTCGGGTTCGGGCTGCACTACACCAAGTTCAACTTCGCCTGGAAGGACACATTAGAGCCCACATACGATATTTCAACCATCATTTCCTGGGCACGATCCGTGACCAGCGGAAACATCACCGACAACACGCCTTTCACGTCGGTCAACGTGACCATCGAAAACGCGGGCAGTGTAAGGTCCGACTACGTCGGTCTCCTCTTCCTCTCGAGCAAAAATGCCGGCCCCGCGCCGCGGCCGAACAAGTCACTTGTGTCATACTCGCGGGCGCGCGACGTCGAGGCCGGTGCCAGCGAGCAGCTCACGCTGAAATTGACCCTCGGCTCGCTCGCCAGGTCGGACGCCCAGGGGAACCTGACGGTCTTCCCCGGCGACTACACCTTGGAGCTAGACAACGACAGGTCTCTGGCCTTTAACTTCACTCTCACCGGCGACCCCATTGTGATCGACTCGCTTCCTGCCCCGAAGGCCAGCTATGAGTTCCCTGTGCCGGTCCACATCCAGCCTCCGTCCGACAGGCCATTGGGTCCAGCCTGAAGTTGACGCTGCCCCGAAGTAGCTGTATATTGCTGAGACGCTTCAGGGTATGCATTGAGGGTCAAATCAGCAGCGGCATGCAAAGATGGGCGTTAAGTGTCCATTATAGTAACTACGGTCCAAATCTAGAAAGATTCCATTGCTTCCATAGCTGCAAGACACTTGAAGCTAGAGAATAAATTTTACTTGTTGACGTCTTTGATCATCTTTTCAAAGCGCCTGCTCAAGGCAGCTTGCTTGATTGATAGCTCGGTTTCATTCTCTTTGATCTGATATTTACTTGGGTCCAAGCTTAAGAGGCATGTGAAACTCTATATGTCATCCATGGCCTTTTGTCGACTGATGTTAGGCGATGCATTGTTGGGACTGTGTACTAAGAGATTGGTCGTGTGGAACAAGGACATGCAATTCTCCGGCTACGTATTGTATGTACCAGGCATGAATACTTAGAGGTACTACCTTGACATTAGTCGACATAAGTCCAACGTAAAGTCAATTCAGTTCTCCACTCAGGAGAATCGACTTGGATAGCCCCGAGACAACTACCCTGCTCTGGCGACATGGAGCATGCATCTTTGTCCAATAGCTGAAGCACCGATTCCCGTTTCCTTTAGAGAACCGAATAAGCAGAAACCATCCAACCACGGCAAAGAGATGGGGCAAGGACGCTAACAAGAACAGAATACACGATCAATGATACAGTCCCGCCTGATCTCAACTAGGTTCTTATATAATAAACACAACACACCGATTCTCTAATACCCATTAGCTCAGCAACAGGAAATTGCTCGTGTCTTTTATCGGAATCATGCAGCGTTATCCAAGATGTCGGTTGGAATACCAATGTGAGCCGGATGGTCTAGCGCTGCATCTCATGACGATCATCCGCGATAAGATTCCAACTAAATCCCGGGAAATGAAACATCCTGATTCAGAAGAAACGGAGGTTTCATGGTACTTTCTATAGGTGAAGGCGAATCGTAGTTGCCGCCTGGCTCTGTCTGTCCAGTTTCCATGCTCGTAATTCGATGTTGGGAGTCTTATGATTTCCCCCTTCGAGAGTGATTCTGCTCCAAGACCGAAATTTTTCATCACCATGCTGCCTGCTCTCAACAAGCGTCGGCAGCAAAATCATCCGCCTCCGCAGCCAGAGAAGAGACAAGCCTATTGTCACGTAACAAAACGACGTCGTTAGTTACGGGCAATAACTAGCGCCTTATATACCGTGAAACCTATATCGTAGCAAAACGTGTCGGGATATCCAACACGTGGAATACAAGCATCAGGTGGTATGCTGTATATTTAGAAGACGGCAACTTAACCGAAAACCTGGATCCTAAGCTACAATGAACAACCAAAGAGCAACATATCAAGGTAAAGCCTGGTTCTGGCAGTTATTCTCTTTGGGCGAGAATAACCAGGGTATACGATCCGTGCGCAGATCAAGGCTACAAAATACCTCAAGAGCAAATCTCTCGATTGTGTTCAATTGCCTACTGGGTTCCCTAGGCTAGGTCAGCGATGGGGCATCCGACCTTCCTCTACTCTTATTTTCCGGAATATGTCAGTTTAACGTCTACCCTGAGCAGCCACCATTTTGTTTTTGTCTCTCATCCAGACCGAAGTGAGTAGACATGTCTGTCTCTGGTGGCAAGATTTCAGTGGGGCTACTGTTTTTGCGCATTTAAAGCAGGCCACAGAGTCGAGAATGCTGGTAATGCCCACGATAAAGGCAACCAAAAAAACAACAAACCCAACCTGCCCTAGCCCACAAATCAAGTGCGTACCTATTTCCATCTGTAACAGATAGAGAGAATCAATTGCTGATCACAGTTTGTCCCGGACACGCCGAATAACAAAAGTGCACACGGACGCATATTTGCGGGTCAGATCTTGAGTCTATAACAGAGTTTCAATTCTTAATAGTCGAAAACCGCTGGGAATCGGCACCCGGCACCTCTTTAATAACAGCCACCCCACCGACCTCACATGAGCCTTTTTTGTTGATAATGATCCCCAAGCTACCATGGTCCAGACGTTCCCACTTAAGCCTCGCTCTCGCCCACTCCGGACGCTTGTCCATATAGCCACTCTATTCCACAGATAAGCAAGTATGCCCATACATGTTTATAAAAAAGAGTACATGTCTCTGCAATAAAGACTTCTCGTCTTCCTGCCTTAACCTAATATCTTTATTCAAGTCATTGCAGGTTAACACCCCCTGCCTAAACCCAAAGTTCACAATGAAGTACATTCTCCTATTGCTCGCAGCTCTCGCAGCAATCTGCATGGCAGCTCCTCAGATGTCTCCTGCCCCTGGCGCACAAGTAGGTCCAGGCCAAGATAGAGCCCCACAACTAGAAATCATATACTAATCCTACCATAGGTAGTAGGTTCTATTTGACGCCTCAGCTAATCATAAGCTAATCATACCTCACCTCGACCTAGTTGCAAGAACTATCACCTAGAGCCCATGGTTGTTGTTGTACGTTCAATCTTGTGCTAATGGAATAAATGCAACGCTAGCTAACACATACACTCGCAGACACCAATACAGGAAAACACCGCCTGTGCATATGCCCTGGTTCCCGTAGCTCATACCCGTGTTCACTCTTGAGTTGCGTTTTCAAGTGCGGAGGAAAATGTCATAAGAAGCCGAACGACCCCTTTCAACCTTAGCATACATCACGTTCAGACTTCTGCAAGGCCAAGTCAGAGATATTCTTGATGGGCTTGTTCGCCGACCTGGCGAGTCTTTTCGTTTTGAGCCTTTACATACGGTTAGCTGGATTTGTGTCCAGAGGTGGCGCAGCATGGCTCTATCGCCAGTCATTCCGTGACGATTTAGAGACTTGGAGCACACCGCACGGCATATGAAGATTTGGGACAGAGAGGTTTACTTCTATGAAAGGAAAATGGGAAAAGACAGGTTCTGTGCATAGGCGAATGGTGCGAGTAATGAGTATAACGCCACGTAATATGACACATATTAATGAAGCTGTTGCCGAGTGCCAACAGTATATGAAGCTATCATGACACATTCCGACTCAATTACTGACATATCTGGGTATTCA
The DNA here is from genome assembly GCA_030867255.1 of Colletotrichum somersetense. Lineage (NCBI taxonomy): Eukaryota > Fungi > Ascomycota > Sordariomycetes > Glomerellales > Glomerellaceae > Colletotrichum > Colletotrichum somersetense. The sequence goes on along the minus strand of MU843426.1, from coordinate 114,603 downwards.
AACCCGCACAAGTCAAATACAGTCGGTTCTTCGTGTGGGCTTTTGGTACATTTCAACCTACGCGACTACGCTTTAAATAACTTTATAGATTCTTATCGGCGGTGCGTAATTTATGAGTCGTCATCTCCGACAAGTCTGCCTCGAAGCAGAGAAACGTCCCGCACCGTAAGCTGACAAGAACCCACTTTACCGAGTGGCGCAGTACCGGATTGCCCATATACAACAATCTCTTCGTAGGCCGAACGCAGTGATCCAGGTGTATTGCCCATCTCGTGCTAGGGTATTCCGGAGCGTAAATCCTACGGCTCACTGTGATTAGCACCAAGGCCATGCTGCGGCCAACAATTCGGCGCTATATGCAAGGAACAATCACCAGGAACGTCTCACACGCAGCAACGACAAGCAGCTACGTATGCGGCACCCCAGAGTTCCACTACGCAAAACCCAACGTCGAATACAACTGCTGATCGCTGGAGAACCGCAATCCGGAGATTCTTGTCAAGGTATAAATACCTCATGATGGCACGATGTACCAGGAAAGGCTAAGACACCCTACTCACCTGTCCATCCCACAACCCGTGGGGTTTTTTTTTTTTTAACTGAGCAACTGGCCGCGAGTCTTTTCCGCAATGGCTGTTTCCCTTGAGCAGTCCTGCGTATCCAGCGTGTTCAGCCCATCGGTCTTTGGAGTGGAGATTCTGGGTCTAGAAGCGAGCCTGGTCACCAACTAAGGCCGCCCCGGCCCGGCCGCCGGGTCCGAGGGTCCGGCGTTTTGCAACGTGACCATCACGTATACCCACCCGGGTCATCACGACAGCACCATAGTCGAGACCTGGCTGCCGCTGGCCTGGAACGAGCGGCTCATGGGAGTGGGAGGATCAGGCTATGCCGCGGGCCGCGTCGATTACAGCTACATGTACGGCGGCGTCGCCCAAGGGTATGCCACCGTCACCACCGACGCAGGTTTGGGATCCGCACAGGAGCCGAGCCCCTGGGCCCTCGACAGCCCGGGCAACGTCAATCTTTACAACTTGCAGAACCTGGGATTTGTTTCTCTCAACGAATCGGTACGTGAAAAGTAACTCGTTTGTCGTGTCGGGGCTTTTTTGTCCGTCTGCTCCGGATCCTCATGTTGTTTTCTTCTGCAACGCCTTCGGACAGTGCACTAACAATCGTGAATCCCGCTTGTGAAGGCAATGATCGGCAAATCCCTCATCAAGAGCTTTTACGAGCAAGAGCCGACGTATTCCTACTGGATCGGCTGCTCTCAGGGCGGGCGCCAAGGCCTCATGCTAGCCCAGCGGTACCCGGAGGTCTACGACGGCATCGTCGCGGGGGCTCCTGCCATCTCGCACCTGGTGACTTCGAATACGCTCTGGCCGCAGCAGATCATGAACGAGCTCGGCGAGTACCCGTACCCCTGCGAGTTCGACGCCATCGTCGAAGCCGCCGTCTCGGCGTGCGACGGGCTGGACGGCGTCGTCGACGGGGTCATCTCCGACGCCGACGCGTGCCTCGGCGCCTTTGACCCCTTCTCCGTGGTCGGGACGTCGACAGCCTGCGCCCAGGCGGACGGGGCCGACAAGATCATCACCGAGGCCGCGGCCACGGTCGTTAACGCCACCTGGCGCGGCATGGTCACCGCTGACGGCGAAACCAGGCTGCCCGGGCTCCTGCCCGGGGTGGACCTCAGCGGCAACCTCCTCGGGCTGGGCGGCATCGCGGCCACGACCTGCGGCGAGGACGCGTGCGCGGGTGCGCCCTCCTTCCTCGGGTCCACGTGGGTCCGGTTCTTTCTGGCCAGGAACGTGGCCTTCGACCTGGCGAACCTGACACGCAAGGAATTCGACACGCTCGTGCACGCGGGCGACTACTTCTCGTCTCTTCTGGATGCCGTCGACCCGGACCTGAGGGCCTTCAAAGCGGCGGGAGGGAAAATGGTCTCCTACCATTGTTTGGTAAGTGTTATTCCACCCGCCCCCTACCCTTTCCTCCCTTTCTCCGTCTTCCATCCGCCCCTGGCCACCAGGACGGCTGACACGAGTTCCCCGGCAGGCCGGTGGCACCGTTCCGCCCGGCGCGACCGAGAATTACTACAAGGCCGTGTCAGACATCAGCCCCGACGTCCGGGACTTCTAACGATACTTTGAAGCCCCCGGCCTCGCCCACTGCTTCGGGGGCGCAACGAGCGCGCCGGTCGGGCTCCTTGAGCAGCTGCGCGTCTGGGTCGAGAACGGCACCACTCCGGAGTACACGCCGATCAGCGTGACCGTCGGCAACGCAACGCATGACCGTATCTTGTGCCCGTACCCGCAGAGAGCAGCCTACAGGCGCGACTGCGGGGACGCCTCCAAGGTCAAGTGCTGGTATTGTTCCAGCGGTTCGACCGTCTCCCGCAGTGGCAAGTAGAAAGCAGCCTAGTCGTGGCACAGCATGTAGCGCACTGCTCTCCAGGACACTCTCTGTGGACACTGTACTGTGTCTTGACTTTTCGCTTCTTGTACACGCTCTCGAAGAGTCTTTTTTACGATACTATGGGCCGTGACTAGACAAACAGATGGTAGCTAGGTTAGAGAACTAACCTGGCTTGTTGTGATCGTGACTCCTTGCTTGTTTCTTTCTCGGCAGCCCCTCACTCATGGTAATGATCACCTGTAATGAAGCTAAGAAGGGCTAATTTCTCTCTGATCGTATTTCTCGTAGAAGCCTTAAACGCCCCTCCCCTCCGATACCCGGACAGGTTTTTCTTGGATGACGACATGTTCCCGTCCCTAGTCCGAGCGCACGAAGCTGAAGAGACTTTGGAGGTTCTCAGCAACTTCAACCTAGTCTCTTCAGGACGCCGGTCGACTATGCTTCTTAAGGTGATAGAACATGAAAAGGCATCTTTGTTAGCATTGCACCCTCCTCCTTCGCCCCGCTTTAATGCGTTTCATCCAAGGCCACCTTTGGTGGCAGTTCCATTAGTTTCGGCCCTCTCTTCACGAGAACCAGATCCAGAAACAGTGACTATTTGTTAGGGGGCTTGCTCTCATCCAATACCGCACTCAATTCACGTAGGTCGTCGCGCTACTTTTCTAAAGTGTGCCGCAGAAGGAGCAGCAACCATTAAGAGAGCCCCCGAGTGGCAACCTACCTACCTGTCTCCCTAGATAGCACAACTGACAGCATTCCAACGGTCTTTACTTGTTCGAACGTGACATTTTTCGATGACTGCCCCGAAAACTCCAGAGCCAGAAACAGGAGGAGCAGTATTCCCGGGCAAAACTCACATCCTACCGGGTAAGGGGGAGGCTGGCCGGTGCTCAAGGTGGCCACCCCCCCCCAATGCCAATGGCCTCGCTCGTCGTCAGAACTCTCCCGACTTACCCCGCCCCAAACACCACCCGAATCGGCGGATAGTCAGGGCCGTCGGGTCCCCACATGCAACAACAAGGAGGGTACGGCAGTGGCGTAGCCCGCTCGCGCTCCCGGAAAGATACACGCCGAGTTCCCGGGCCCTTCCCCCCAAAGGGAAGCGGATCTTTTGGCCCAGGAAGGCCTAGACTGCGCCTTTCTCCCTGCCAAATCGACGACGTCATTTCCCGCCGCGTCACCCGTCATGTGTTTCTTCTTCTTTCCCCCCTCCCCCCCTTCTCCTGCTCATTGTGCGCTCGACGAGTGTCGACTACCTCCTCGCGACTCAGTTTCGTGTACTATCCATCTCCGTGCAAAGGGGAAACGACAAAAAACAACACAAAATTCTCTAACTCTCTCTCCCGAACACGAGAACATGACTTGAAGTGAGTTTAGACTACCCAACGGCCCACGCCCCCCCTCTTCTCTTGCCGATCTTCCTGCAATGTCAACAACGGAGGCAGCAAAGGACGAGGAAGTGTTTCGTCCTCAGCCCTATAGAGGATCGTCATCGGCGGGGTGAGGTATGTGGCGTTCCGCCAAGGCAGACAAGGGATCACGCACACTCGTCATGATGCGGGAAACGCAGAACCAGACACATCCGCTCCACAATGCGACGAAGCCCCATCCTCTCGGGTTTACCCGTCGCGGGGCCTCAACGAGGGGGGCGAAGGGTGACTTTGGATTCGGAGACGTGGTTGCGGGCTGACCACGTGTGTGGCGGGTGAGCTGAGATAAGCATGGTGTATTTTTTGATTTTATTTTGTTTTTTGTTCTGCATTCAGGCTTTCCCTCTCCGCCAGGGGGAGACGCCGTCGTACTATCTACTGCTAAATGTGCTATATAGCGGCAGTATACCGGATCCGTTCGATAAGTTCCCTCGTTTGCTGCCTTTGTCTCGTTTCCTTCGTATCGTGAAATCATAATATTTTGGCGTCGATGGATATCAAAGAGTTCGAGGGCCCGGCGAGCAGTTTCAGGTTATAAAAAAAAGCAAAAAGGAAGAAGGGTTGGACGAGAACCCCAAGGAATGGTGGGAGAAGGGTCTGGGGCCAAACCTGCGACGCTCGCAAGATGCCCGAATGTGTTCCGCGAATGATCCTCTTTGAAAATTCCATCTCTTCCGGAGATGTGCCGTTTATCAAGTCCCCGTCTATCTGAAAATGAGCAACAGATCTTTTAATGCGCAATCATCCTCCAAATGTCCGGCTTCCTCCTTCCCTCCGGTAAGCCTCCGGGTCGTCCGGTACTGTATTGCTCACAAGAAGGGACGGCGGGGGTAGCTGACGCCCTCGACGGCGGCGTTGTCGACGAACCAGCTGACACGGTCGCCGGCGCCCTCGTTAACGAGGGCGCAGGGGAGACCGTCGCCGTGTTCAAAGATTCTCTTCATGATGTCCTTCTTTCCGCCGCCGGTGGCGACAAAGGCGATCTTGACGCCGTGGTTGACGACGGGGAGAGTGAGAGTGATACGCTTGGGAGGGGGCTTGGGCGAGTCCTCGATGGGGGCGACCCAGGCGGTGGTCTCGCGCAGCAGCTCGTGGCCAGGGAACAGGCTGCAGGTGTGGCCGTCGGGTCCAGAGCCCAGCAGGAGGAGGTCGAAGATGGGCAGACGCACGCTGTCGCGGCTGGCGAAACTGGTGACCAGCGTCTTCTCGTATTGGTCGGCGAGCTCCTGGGTATCGTTCAGGTAGGTGGTGTCGATGGGGTGGACGATCGGGGTACCAAGCTCGGCAGGGATCTTGTCGAGGAGCTCCTTCTTGAGAAGAGCATAGTTGGAGTCTTCGTGGTCGAGGGGGACGGCACGCTCGTCGGCGAAGAAGATTTCCCACTTGCCAAAGTGGACTTGATCATCGGGCCCGGACGAAGGGGCCAGGAGTGCTTGTGCCAAGGTCTTGGGCAGGGAGCCGCCCGAGACAGCGACCTTGAAAGCGCCGTGACGGCTCACACCGGCATTCTGTGCTTGGATGACGTAGGATCGCAGAGCAGGCGCGAGGGCGTCAACCGACGGGTAAGCGTAGAGGTTCGGCTGTTTGTTGCTCATGGTGGGGTAAAAAGGTATGTGGAAGGCGGGGTGGCGTGGAAGATTGATGTCGAAAGCGAGGTTGTGAAGGGGGAAAAAGATTGAGGCGGGGGAGGGAAAAACGGTCTGCTGTTGGTGCAGAAAGAGGGGTAGTCCGAAATTGGAGAAGCTGTGTGCAACTTCGACTTTGTTCTGCGGGATGCGATCCTTTTGGGTTGGCAGGCAGGTCCAAGGACGGATGAGGCGTGCGTGACAGTTCAGACGAAGGAGGCTTGTGGCGAGGGTTCTGCTCTCTGCTCTCTGCTCTGCGCTCTAGGTACCCGGGAGGTAGGTAATAAAGGGCCGGGTAGACCAGTCGTGTCGGTTCTGAATACTATGTAGGTAAGAATCAAGCGGCGGAATGGGTCATGGACGTTTCCAGATGTCTGGAAAAAAAAAACCCCCCCAATAGCGGGGCCAAGGTATTTGGAGGAGGAGTGTTTGGTCGTCTCGGGAGAGCGCACGGCACAAGCACGAGGTAGAGAGGCAAGCAAACTGTGGCTTGAGCCAATGCGTTGTTATTATGCTCAAGGCCCAATGAAGACTGGCTGGGCCTGGTCCTCCAAATCAAAGCCAAATGCTTTGCGAGTAGAATGAAGCGCAGATAATCCGGGTGGATAGGATGTGCGCAGGCGCCTCGGACAGCACGTTTCACCAGCGATTTATTTGTGATTGATAACGGCGGGAAGAGGGGAAGCTGGCTGACTGACCCTTGGCGAAGTGCGCAAGAGGGTGTGGTCTGGGGGGGGGAGCGATGTTTCCAGTGGACCGGCTGTTATGGACTGGTGGTGGAAAAAGGTAATGCGGGATTATGTGTCTCCAATATCTGACGTGTCCATAACAGAAGCAATATCTCTCTTGGAAGATCTTGTCGGTCTTTTTGCCGAAACGGTTTGGCTCGCGACATGTCTTGTCTCTATGTTGTGGAGGAGAAGGACACAATGCCGAAGATGAATGACATGTTTGCCAAGCCTTATTGGCGCTGTTGTGTATGTAGGTAGTCACTGTGGCACCCACGATGATTTCCTAGCAACACAGTCATCGTGCAGTCAATGTCAAGTAGTTTGCACTCCGGATGAGGTTCACCTGTCCGTCTCTGTCTCGCTGTTGAATGACCCGCGGGTGGTGAGGTGATTAGGAAGTGAGGGATGATTTGTGGCGAGGTGCCAAGATGATGGACGGCGCCCAGCCCACTGGCCTGACTGAGCTCTGCTCGCGGTCTGTCGTTGGAATGCAGCACCGTCAAAGCTCTTGGTTCACGTGCATTGAGGCGAAGACCAGCAGGTCGGATATAGCTGTACATACCTAACTATGTAGGTACCTAGGTACATGTAGAACGGAATCCGGACACAGCAAGTACACATCACTTACACCACATACGGATACAGTACCTGCCTAGCTACCCAAGGTAGGTAGTTTGCCTACCCAAGGCAGTAAGTACCTAGTGACCAGAGCTCTCCTGCCCCTCAATGACCGTGGTGTGTGTGCGGAGGACAAAATGCAGGCGCTGGCAAGCACTGGACGTAGAAAGGACGAACAATGCCCCATAGGTATGGTACTGTATATGCGGCAGGAGTACCTCTCGGACATCCAAAGTGGTAGTTGCTCCAAGTCCGACGAACAATCAGTTGGGATGACATGTCACAGACCTGCCATCACAGGTGAGGTATCCACGTCGTCAGGAGTCGATGATTGACGCGCCTTACTCTTTCCTCCCAGTACTATGTACGGATACCTACGTACGATACATGCCGACATGCAATGAAAGGGAAGGAAACCGCTCCGCGGAAAAGAAGCAATATTCGGCCCACCAGCCACGCCAAGCCGACAACCAGCGTTTCGCCACCACAAGTCCGATTCCTGGCCTTTCCATAACATAAAATTCCGTTCGACACGAGCCTCCGCCATCAAGGCTCAACTCCTGGAGAGCCGACTAGGTAACTAACTACCGGTAATGTATGTTACATGAACCATGTCAGCCCTTGGCCAGCCAACTGCCGTCCGCTTGCCGGCTCTTCGGCTGCTATTGTCCGACGCCCCGTCGGTGGGACGAGTTCTACCTAGCTCCCCCAGCCTTGATGCCTGTTCCATTGGATCAACACGATGGCGCTGCAACAAGAGCACGAGCAAGCCACCCCCTCCACGTTGTTACTGTGTTGTGTTGCTTGCCTGCCGGTCTCCGACATGTGTCACAGACTCCGGGGAAGGAGTCTAGAACGCCCAGCGGCCCGTGAGCTGGCGCGCCTCCAGCTGCGGACTACTACTGAGTAGAAAATATGGTTGTCGCACGCTGATTCCATCTCAATTGACGGCTGTAGGGTGTTGGGGACCTGGTCGGGAACGCATCATGCTACTGTCAGCACCAACCCAACACTGACGAATTCGATGACCGGGATCATGCAATCATCATCTACGCAGCCAGAACGATCAACAGAGATTCCAGAGACAACTGCAACGCTGACAAAGCCGACAACTGGAATCATGCAATCACCGATGCAGCCCAATCGAAAACATACCAGCCAGAAGACCAAGGCCATGTCTACATACGTACACTATTTGGACTGCATTGAACAGACAATTTATGGCGGGGGACGACGTGTTCAAGGATCAGCTCTTCAGTCATTGCTGAGAAAACGGACAATATGTCAAATCGACGACATATACCCAATCTCCTAACGTAAATGTTAGCCTCGTTGTGTGCCGTTGCCATCAGCCTTCTTCGCGCTCTCAACGGCCGTTGTCCCAGTTACCGCAGCTGGTACGGATGTTACCGCGGATTTCTCCAAGAACAGGCCATCACTGCGTCATACGATTGATAGATGCCTACATGACTCAAAATATACCGCAGGGTCCTTTGGTAAATCGGACGAAGATGGGCGTGGATTTGATGGAGCATGACAAGGCTGGTACACGCATCGAGATAATCTTAACAATGACGTCATAGCACCGGACTGACTCGGGAACCTCTTACTTTGCGGATTCATGGGAACATCACGAAGGGCCGGGCTCCCGGGCGGGGAGGGGTTACTCACCAGGAACTTGCTCCGACAGTAGCGGAGACGCTGTCGTCATTGCCCCAAACGTGAGGGGAACCTGCCGGCCACAGCGTTTAACTGACGAACCGCCGCTTTTTGAAACGGAATGCCGCGATAGCATCATCTACAAACGGTCCGGCTGCTTTGGCGGTGCGCGATGCGCGAATAATGGCACGATGGAGAGGAATTGGAATCGTCGATTTGTATGTAAGCCACGGGCGGTTTGCAGCATACTGCAGGATGTGGGCATCATCATATTGTCTCTAGCGGTGTGCCCACCGCGCCGCGAGTCCACAGGTAGGCAGGCAGGCTAGACGGCGCAGGGAGCCCGCACAATCGGATCCACGGGATGGAATGGAGTCTGCAGAGGATCCATGTTGGACGTTTCCCAAATTGACGATGAGCGGTAGATAGCGGGGCATAGGTTGCAACAAGGCCATTGATCACCTGGACCCCTATCGCGAACCAGACGGCAGCGCGGCGGCGGCAGGCAGTGCGGTGGACGGCATTATGATGACCAGGGAGGGTGCCAGGGCCCACGTAAGTAAGCCTCATTCTGCGTGTCCTTGCTGCCCCCGGATGCCGATCAGGCACTGGCTGACAAACAAGGAGAATGAGGGACGGACACCAACGACAGAACACTGAATAACATCAGCACAAGGCCGAAACGGTGTGCTCTCGAGCCCGGGGCCATGTGCCGCGGTAGGCCGATCTCATGCGCGTTTATTCCGCGACACGTACTGCTACCTAGGTGTGTACAGTATAATACATAGGTACACCACCACACCACACGCAGTAAACTAAACTACCTACTTGTACTGGCTGAGATGGCATGTGAATTGTTACTGCGAAGACCAATGTTTGCAAAAGAAGCAGGAACCCACAAAACAGGGCAGAAAGCCAAAAGGCAAATGACGGGATGAAAGAAAATGGGCTCCGGATGGTGACGTCATCCAGCACGTCGTTCCTTGGAGAAAGAAAGCCCCAACCCAATTCGCGACAAAACGCAACCCACGGGGTGGAGGAGGGGATTATGCACGGACAGGCTTGAGATCCCTTATCCTCGCCTGCTGGCGATAGTGATACATCATCGTGTATTCGTACTCCGTACTACCGAGTATCGTATACCTATTGCAGTATCCGTACCGGAAGGACAAACGTATCTTGCCGGTATCCCGTACGTCTGTCTATACGTCTACGGTACGCCTCTTGCTTGAACCTCCATCTACAGTACCTGCAGGCCGCTGCCACCAACCACTTCGTCTGTTTAGCATCAAAGGTTGGTCATGTACGGATATTGTGGTATCTATCTAATCAAGGGTCACTACGCCCCTCTGCCGGGGCTTCCTGGGGAGCCAAGGGGGTGTAGCATGGATGCTCTGGTGCTCTCTGCTCCATTCAAGGCATTGCGCCTCACGAGTCAACGTCAGGGTAGAAGCTTCGAGGTCGGTTCAGTGTTGCGGATAGTTTTACGAGCGGCTGCGACGCAATGTCCAAGAAGGTAGGTACTGTACCTACCAGGGCAGTTAGTTTTACCCCTCCACACGCGAAAGGACCCTGAAGTTCCATTTTTCAAGGGTCCAGAAACCCCCCCACTTGCCATCCATCGCGCACCAACGAACCGCCGTCCACGCGCCAATATCCGATCGACGGCTTGCAAATTTCTTCTCTTCCCTTCTCCGAACGACAAGGCCGTCTTGCGACTGATGCTTCCCTCACGCTACGCTACCCCTCAAAAAACGGCACGCCTGGACGGAACTGCTAACGACCAAATGTCAAAGTCTCCGTCTTATCGGGACTGACCTGCATCAACCGGCTAACCTTCTGCCAAGAGTGTCAAATAAACCAAAAAAAGAAGAAGAAACAGGGGGGGGGGAACACCCCAAGGGCGAGAGAATAACCTGCGACTTGGAATAAAAATTAAAGCGAACTCGCATTGGTTTGGACGCCGTCATCCACCAAAAAACAGCCACGTCCATTTCCCCAGTTACGGTCAAAGGACATACGCCCCTCTTCCTCCAAGATTCCATTCCTTCTATACATATCTTTTCCTTCGTCGGGCTCTCCGACTTCTTCTCGCAGCCGCATCTCGACTTTCCAGCAGTCCGATCCCGGCAGGATTGTTTGTCATAAAGTGGCCTGACCCTTGTGGGCTTGCCCCGTTCCGTTGCCGAAAAGGCTCAAAATCGAAATCCTTAAGGCGCCATCGCCGCCGCACCACCGCCGCCGCCGCGTGCCAACAGGCTTATTTTGCTCCTATAAGATCCAGGTTGTTTCTCACCGTTCCGTTTCCCTAGACGGACGGTGTTCCAGTTAGGTACTACAACACACGTCCGTCTGACTTGGACCTTGAGCCCAGGGGAACCAGGATCGTTGCTTCTCCTCACTGACGTCAGTGTCACTTACTTTCATCTCGATTTCACCCTCGATCCCTGGGCGGCCTTTTTTTTCTTTCTTTTTTTTTTCTTTGCTTCTTTTTGTTCTTTCCCTCCTCTGGCTTCCCGTCTGCGGTTTTTTGTATTAAGCTCGGAACGTTTGCATCTATTGCATGCCAGCCCTCGCCAATCTTACCCCAAGCGAGCACATTGTACCGGCTTCTCTTAACGCAATGTCCGCGACCAGCGCTACAACACCAGGCAACGAGTCGCCCTTGACGGACGATGCCTCCCATCGCGAACAACTGCTGGAACGTCGCCAAAATCTCACCGACGCGCTGACCGGCCTTCCTTACGATTTGATTCTTTACCTCGAGCGCGCCGTGGTCCACTCGGAGCTGGCCTACCCTGATCTCGCCGCGGGTGACGCTTACCGCGCTCTGCTTCTGGCTGACGAGGTGCTTAACGAGAGCTTCGAGTATCACGACCAAGCTGCTGAAAGCCTCCAGTCACGCCCTCTGGACCCTCTGCCACTTGTTCTCGACCACGGGCACCTGCTACGCAACGGAAGCGACTATTTTGGCGATGAAGCCAAAGACCAGACTGGTCTGGTTGCCCACGTGGCCAAGGTTTCTTCCGTGCGCGCCTTCCAGATCCTGTCGCTCAGCCTTCTACTGTGCGGCTGCCTGAAGAGCGCCTACGATTTCTGCGAGCGAGGCCTGAAGCTCGCCCCCACAAACGACGAGTTACTCCAGACTATGGGATACATAAAGGACATGGCCCGCCGTCGACTTCGCAGGAAAGACTTCAACCCCAATATCCTGCCGGAATGGGGACTTGTGCGGAGAGAAGTCTACCCCTGGAACTCGTACGAGCCCGACCGCTTTGCGCCTGAGTCCCTCGACTTCCTCAACACCGAGCTGTCCAAATTTGCGCCCAAGTGCGCCGTCCAGGTGTCTCAACTCCCTGTTCTGTTGGAGGGAGCCAGCGAGATGGACGACTGCGAGTTCATACCCACTTGCAACCAGCTGGGCCTCTTCGTCAAGGAAGACATCGCGCCGGGGGAAACCGTTCTGGATGAGTACTCGCTCTTGACCGCCAACAACCGTCTCAAAGAGCCGGTTTGCGACGCGTGCAGTGCCGAGCTGCCGCCGTTGGGCCACGAGCCCGGCGCCGTCAACTGCGACGAATGCTACGACACGGTGTTCTGCAGCCAACGCTGCCACGATCTAGCGCAAGAGACATACCACCCTGCTGTCTGCGAAAAGGATGTTGATGCCATTGCCAAGGACCCCGACGCGTCGGAAGCGGACGAGACCTTGCACTTGCTGCTACTGGCTCGCATCCTGGCCATGTCCAACCACCAGGGTATTCATCCCCTGGATGTGATGCAAATAAAGTACATCTGGGGCGACTTTGTGCCCTCGGCATCCAACGAAATCGAAATATCGCCGTCTGCGAACCCGCCGCCGAATTGGACGTTGCCTTTCTCGTTCAAATACAACATCGAGACGCCTTTCCACATTCTCGAGAAGATGGATGTCGACATCTATGCGACTCTCCACGAACACGATGTCTGGGTCCTGAACACGCTCTACAGCAAGTTCCGCGGTACGGCGTCGGCACGCAAGAACCCTCGTGACGGCCGACCCGATGTCGCAGCGGTACATCCCTTCTGGTGCCTAGCCAATCACGACTGCAACCCGAACGTTACATGGGAGTGGGGCGGGCGCATGCTGCTTTGGGCGCGGAAAGAAAAGATCGTGGGCGACGCCCCGGGCGGCCTCAAGGCCGGAGACGAGGTGCTGAACCACTACTGCGACATCACGCTCCCGGTTGAGCAGCGGAGAGAATGGGCCAAGGGGAGCCTCGGCGGGTGGTGCATGTGCCAAAGATGCCGAGACGAGTCCGCCGCCACCGAACCGGCCGCTGCCAATGGCGAAACTGCCTAGTCGCCTCTGAAGGTGGGAATGATGACCGTCACAGAGGCGGCACCGTACTCTCACTACACTGTTCTTCCAACGGTTCTACGCGCTGGAGAGACCCTTGCGACTTAGCGAGCGATTTACGGGATTAGAGTAACATACCAAGCTTAGATATCACGGGGAAGGTCAGGAATCTTTTTTATTTTCTAAAATTTCGTTTGGGTTGGAGCAACAAAAAGGACCCGTTTTTGCGTCTTTGGGTCAATGGCCTCCGGGTATCACATTGTACACGGCGACTTGGAATGACGGAAACGGGTTTACTACTTCTGGGGAGGGGGGAGGAAGCATACACGACAAAACTTAATCGCGAAACATGCCTGATTTTTTTTTTCCCCATCACCCGTTTTTACGCCGACGGTTCCTGGGGTTTTCGCCCCACGGCTACGCTCCTGCTAACCCGACTCTTGCATATGCTAACCAACCGCTCCGCTACACGGCACCCGTCGCCCGTCTCGCCCCAGTAACCCGATGCCGGGTACAACTCGTTTCTTTGCAATACGGTCCGGGACCACTCTCGTAAAAGCATTCGCGCGGCCGACTGCCTGGAGTTCTCGATGCTCCGAATACATGCGGCCTCCGGGTCTACAGCTCCAGCGCAAGGGAGTCCGGGCCCAATGCCGGTGGACTTCGGAAGCTTTGGGACTCGGTCCTTCGGCTTCCGAGCCGCGGCATGAGCTCTACAGTAGAAGTCTGCTCGTCTGCGTAATATCTGAGGTAGCGGAGGCCCGCGTTCGAGGGCCTTCTATTCCCGACGTCGTATCTTGTTTCACGGCCCAAGCAGGTAGCAGAGCGCGTAGAAGCTTCCTGGGGGGTCCGAAGAAATAATCAAAACCAACGTAGCATCAGCCCAATCTGCGTCGGAGGTGTGATTCGTACGTACGTACATATAAAGGCCGTACATCCAGGTAACCACCCAAGAAGCAGTCTTTACCGCTACGGACCAATAATTGCCGGCTGAGGGCGCGGTACACTTGCTCGCGCACACACACGATCGGCCGGCTTCTGCATCATGACGAAGTGGCCAAATCATGAGAAGCTCACACGAGCTAGGTTAGGGTTAGGGGAGCTAAACAGAGAGATGAGGACAAAACAACGGCCCCTGTGATCTCGGGACGGCTTTCCAATGGTCACGGCCCGATAGAGCATTCGTCCAATGAGTCTTGAAGTATCCTTTTTCTTCGCACTACGTATTCACATGGAGTCTGTCCTTTCCCGGTCAATGTGGTCATGGATGTTTCAAAGGGGGTTTAAGCATTTGTTTAGGTTGACTGGGACGGAAAGGGGTCCCCTCCACCCCACGAGGCTCGAAGGAATGAAAACGATGGAGGGGGGTGGATGACGTGCTGCCACCGGCAGCCGGCAATGGAATGACACGGTTGGCGGTTGAGATGCTTGTTGTGTTTGGGGGGGGGGGGGGGGGGGGGGGGGGGGGGGGGGGGGGGGGGGGGGGGGGGGGGGGGGGGGGGGGGGGGGGGGGTTGGCGGTGGAAGTTTTAAACTTTTCTTTTTCCCCCTTTCCGTGAGTCGGGGGGCACACACTCGCGGACTATCATCCCTACGGCCCGCCCGAACCTGCTTCCTTTCCGCGATGGTGGCCTGCGCGACCGCCCAGAGGATTCGGGGGAACTGGTCGGCCTGTTTTCCATCCTCTTCCGCTGACCCCTCTCACGTCAGCCGATGGCCAACAGAACATAATATATACCGAGCCCAGCTAACATGGCTCCTGTCCCGAGCCTCCCCCCGGTATCTGTGTGGTCTCGCCCTATTTGAAGGGGCACAGCGTTTCGAAGCAGACGCTGGTGGTGATGCCGGAGCAGTCGAGGTCCGCGGCGCAGCCGACCGAGGGTCCGCCGTAGCAGCAGCAGCACTCGGCCTTTGTGGGCGCTCGCTTGCCGAGCTCGTCAGCGGCGGCGAGGGCGGCGAGGGCGAGGAAGAGAAGGGACTTGAGCTGCATCTTCACTTCTTTCCTTGGCGCAGAGGCGGGAGTTGGAATCTGTGCTCGTTTAAATAATCTAGAGATTCTGAAAGAGCGGGTCTTTTTTTATTTTTTATTTTTTACAACTTCGAGTTGGTTTTGTGACGGCGGTTGAGGGTTACATGATTTTTGGATGGGAGGGTTGGCTTATATGCCCTTCGCGGTTGACGAGGGATGCCGAGATAAGACGGCCACCCCTTGCGAGAATGCCTCTTCTTCTTCTTTTTTCATTCGCACGGCGGGAGTTCCTACATTCCCAATTTGGATTCTCCCCCCAAGTCCCTTTCGTTGTCCAACTACCAATCTCAGCCTAGTCGGCCAACTGCGCCAAGAGGCGAGGGATCGTGGGAGGGAATCAGGCAGGAACCGAGTCTCGCCCGGCGGACGACCAGTTGGCTCTCGGCGCGCGCGCCAGTGCATGTCCGAGGCAAATTCCATTTGCTGTGTTGATGCGATTGCGGCACAGCCTCCGATAGATAGCCAGGGCTGGTTTCTGCTCGGCTTACCGAAGTGACCAAAAAGTCTCACAGCGGCAAAGTTGCCAAGGAACGGAAGGATGAAGGATCGCCGGCGGATTCGCGCATCTCCAAGACGAATCAAGAAGGCGGCTACAAGTTCCTGCTGCACGGTGTGTTTGTTATCATATCGAAGCATATGTGTCCGGATAACCCTTGTTGCGGTCCAATCGCATCCGTTTTCTCACCACGAGGGCAGAAGGATGCTCGTGGTCGCCGCTGTTCCGGGTACACTAATGATACTTATACTGTGTTTTTCTAACTGTATCGCTGTTATTGTGTACCTGGCGACCCTACGAGGAACCAACCGCCTTATAGAGTATACCTCAGTTCTGGATACGGGGTGGGCAGTTAGAGACTGCAAAGTCACCGAGTTGCGTATGTGGGTTGTCACTGAATGCGATATGGGAGGGAATCTGCAATCCGTGTCCGAAGCCGAAGCCATAAAACCTTGGAAATTCCAGTTAACAGATTTTGAACTACGTTGAAAGGTATCCACCGCAATGCTATAGTCTCGATGGAGTTGGCAACTCGCCGTCGGAGTCGTCTCCGGCTCCCCGGCTCTATGGCACTAGCTACGGGGCAAATGACAGCGCTAGGCCGGCGTCTCCGGGATACGTTTACCACACCCGTAAAGAGACCGACCGAGTCAGTTCGACAGCTACTTCATACGCCCGCGATTCAACCAGTTCTACAGTCGTGTTCGGTGGGGGGGAGGGGCAGAGGGGTGGAATTGCCGCCGTCCTGGTTTCTTCACCGTTATCGCGAGGTGCGATATACAAACGGTAACGGCAACGTCGGAGCCTCTTCCGCCTCCCTGACGTACGTAGTATTGGGTACTGGTACCAGACCGGAGAAAAGTCCGATGACGCGGGGGTGTCGGAGCCTCGACCCCGATGGAGGTGGGAAAGCCCGTGTCCAACCAAGCCCGCCTTCCCGGCCCGGTTTTCTTATGAACACCATCAGCATAGCAAGATGCATAAAAAGTTGAAGGTCGACTCCGACCCCGTCTTCCTCCAATCTAAGAGGTAAATGTGGCTGCTTGTCATAGTGTATAAACGTGGAAAGCTTGGCACCGTCCTGGGCTCGCGGCACAGCATCTAGAACGAGTCTGTCGCGCATCTCAGTTTGTCCGCGCGTGCTTAACCCATGTGCCCCTAGCGCTGCCGCCGGGCGATGCTTTTGGAAATGTCTACTCTGCACTGTCGACCCGTCCGGTTTCGCAGCGATATCAATCAAAGCAACGTGGGCCATGGCAAGAGTCATCAGAGATGGGGCCTTTTGTTTTTTTTGTCTTTCGGAGGGAACAGGCGGATTTCGGTAGTTCGATCACGACGCCGCCTTCAGAGCTCGTCGTGTGCCGCCGCCGCATTGCTCTCCGTCGTCTCTTCGTCCTCGGTCTTCTCCTCCCCCTGAGAAACCTTCTGCTGCTGCTCCTCCTCGCCCGCCTGCGCCGGCACCTCCTCTTGCACCTCTTCCTCCGGGGCCGGCGAGCCCACCTGCCAGGCGTCGGCGTCGCCCTGTGAAATGTCGAGGATGTGCTGGTCCACGGCATCCACCGTGATCTTGTCCCCCTTGAAAGGGAACGCCAGACCGACGGACGGATTTTGCAAGGCGAAGCCCTCGCTGGCGCCGGCGCGCAGGCCGAAGAGGGCCGGCATCTCCGGATACTCACCGGTGTCGACCGTCACGAAGGTGATGTACTCGTGGTACTTGCGCGCCAGCGGCTTGACAGCGGACGTCCACGCGTCGAGGTTCCCCTCGTCCTTTGAGAAGAAGTAGGCCAGCGATTTGCCAGTCTGCGGATCCCCTAACGTCAGCGGTGCCACGATACGGACGTGTTATCCACGGTGGTGGGGGGAGGGCAAGGGACGACGAACACTTAGATGCTCGGCCTCATTCCGGCGAGTCAACCGCGGCACGAGCTGCGAGGCGCACCCGCGCAGCAGGCTCTCCATGACGCCGACCTCGTCCAGCTCCGAGGTCATGTGATACGCCCCGTCGGCGTTGTTGTAGCACCCGATCCGGCCCGGCGCCTCGTCGACCGTCGTCAGCCCAAAGGTGTGGCGGTCCCGGTACCGCTCGGCCATCGCGGCGAAGCGCTCGCGCAGGCTCGTCTCCGACTCGGTCGCGTGCGCGATCAGGACGATGTCGTCCGCGTCGCGGAAGGACTCGGTAGATTCCTTGTCGAGGAGGGTCACGGCGGGGCGGAGCATGCGGCGGACGAAGGCAGCGATCCTGGAAGGGGGACACGTGCGCCTCAGCAAAAGACGAAAAGGACTCGGTCGGCGCAGGAGGTTGTGTGTGGGAGGGACCTACTCGGATGCCTTCCTAGGGCCGCGGAAGTAGTGTTTCGTGCCGTCCTGGCGATACAGCCGGATGGCGGGGAAAGAGACGACGTCGAGGTCTGCGCACAGCGAAGGGAAAGCCGGGCAGTCGACGGACAGGGCGGTCGGGATCGCTTCTTCGACGGCGGACCAGTGCTGCTCGAGTGCTTTGCTCGCGTCGCTGTGGCGGGGTTAACGGATGCGGTCGCGAGTGTGTGTGTGAGGGGTGGTGTACGTTGAGGGCTTGGTTCGTCAGCACCGGGGGCCAACATGCGATGGGTAGCGACTGATCTTGGATGAACGAGCTCATCTTGTCGTCAAGGGGCTTACCGCAACAACTGCTCGCATCATTAGCACGGCCCGTGGACGAGAGATTATGGGTTGGGCGATATGCGGGGGTTTGCTTACACGCTACCAGGCTAAACTCGTTGGACCTGAGGGCATCGCGAACCTCGGCGTCGGTCTTGTGCTGCCACCCGAACCCCGCGCCCGCAAGCGCGAGCACCGGCAGGAGAGCCTTGAAAGCCATTTTGTACACGCGGCCTACGGTGACCCGAGATCAATATGAAGACAAGAGCAGTGAGGAAGAAGCAAAGGATGAAGGGGATATTAAGAACAACAAAAAGAAGAAAAGAAATACCGGTACGGATCTGTCAAGCTCCCGCTTCGGGGGATGGTAGCTCTCAATGTAGAGAACAGAGTTAGAGTTGACTCGCCGTGATGGGGCGCCCCTTACGGGATTGAGACTTTGTGATTGGTGCGGGGATGAGCCTCTTGAAACGGTGGGGTCTTGATGAGAAGCCGTTTGATCGCCCGAGTCGATGTGGGTACCAGAACCCAACTTCAAGTGTTTTGGGCAGACCATCAGCGGGCATCTTCACGATGGAGGCATGTGTTGGATGCATATCGGGAAACCGCTTAGCACTTCTTCAGCTTCCAAAAACACAAAAAATCAAGTGAGTTATTGGTTTGATATGCTTCGAAAGCCACCAAGTTGAGAGGAGAGTCCGTGCCGTTGGTGCTAATTGTGCAACACACCAAAGTCTAAATCCTAAGCCAAAGTGGCCAGTATGATAGGCCCACGCAGATTATACTATTATTCCATCTTGCTGGTGGTTGGACGTCCACATTTTTAGTCGCACGCCAACATTTCTTTCAATCCATTCCTCCACCTGTGTTTTGGGTTAGTTGGTATGCAAACCAGTAGGTAGTAACAGTTGAGTGTAACCTACCTGAACAAATTTAAAAAATAGCCATCCCAAAACTGTCAGAATGAAGAAGACCCCTCCAAGGAGAATGTACCAACGCCAATCGGGATTATCTTGCAAGATATCTACGTTCGTACCAAACAAGCTTTAGAATTCATTCATGTTAGTTTACTAGGAATTATTACAAAGAACTAAGAGTATGAAAGGTCTTACCGACGCAAACATAGCTGGTAAGAAGATAAACTCGACAGACGTAAGCTAGGATGACATAAGAAAGGTTCAAAGCGTGATCAACATACAGTAATCCAGCTAAGACGTTTCATGCTTGTTGCGATGCTTGTTGATCTGTGAGACTCATTGACTAACACCCAGGCAAACTTCTGTAAAAGATTAAATAGGGCCAGTGCTGAGGAGGTAGGTTAAAAATGCTTACTAGCTGTAAAAGATCCCTGATCGTTTGGTCTAGATGGTCAATTCGGCGACTAACTTCTGAAAAACTCTCAATTTCTTGCAGGACTTTTGCATATTCGCTTCCGCCGTAGCGACGGCAGTAGTCAACCACAACGTCTCTTGCAGTACGGACTTGGTCTCGAAAGGAACTGCGAGGTTCAGCCAAGCTCTTTGCGTCCTTGGCAAGGCGAGATATAAAGTCGGGACTTTGTCCCCTTTCGCTCAGCTGATCAATACGCTATACTGGATTGTTAATAACGGGGCCTTGCTATGATTTGCACCTAGTACTGGCTTGGAGTCAACTTACACGCTCAGATAAATACTCCTCGGCCGTATAGCACAGCTCCGACCAGGTCTTTGTCAAATAGGCTACAATCTGCCTGAAGAGGTCAACGCCCTCATCTAGAAGCCAACCATTAGGCAGCATGCTAAACAATTCCTTCGTCTTCCGATAGAATCTACCGTTTTGTTTCGTAGGGGCAGTGATTGTCCATGCTACCCCATGTTGAGACCAGTTGAGGTCGAGGGATGTCTGGGTATTGGCGCTTGTTCTTTGGGGTGTCCAGACAGTGACCGAAATTTCAATATCTGAACTGTTGATTTGCTCTGTGTAACTCAATCTTTCTTTCTTTGATCCTGAAGTTTTTGTCGGATTAGAAGTCAGACACCGTGACCAGGTAGAATGGTCTGAAAATAGGCTTATAAGAGTTAGTTATCATGAAAGTAAAAGGAATAAATTTTATATGCACAGCAGACGACTTTCTGCTTCTGGCTCAGCTGGTGGGCTTTCTATTGTTTCCTTGATAAACCGCAACCGCATCCCCCCATCTGTCCCCACTGATAGTGACACTAGTGTCTTTGAGTGACCTTTCTCATAAGCATCCAACCACTCATTGACTGTTATGCCTTTCGTGCACGCAGCTCTCGTAAGCAGCAACTCAATCAAATTGCGTTGCCTATTTAGAATTGCCAGGCGTAAGGGAGTCACACCGTTGATATATTTGGCGTTGACATCTGATCCAGACGAGATAAGCATTGTAGCTATATCAAAATGACGAGAAGAGATTGCAATATGTACCGCTGTCTGCTTGAGGTTGTTGGGTGTATTGATGTTGTAGTCGGCATTGATGATCGACTTCACCAGCGCTATTTCTCCCTTTTGGACCGGTAGATGTAAAGTAGTCCCATCGCATTGAACAAGGAGCCCTATTATTCCCTCGCGCCCATTTTCAGCTGCCCGTGAAAGTGGTGTGCCACCATCCTCGTAGATGTTAGTGTCAGCACCATTCTCAAGTAGCATCTTGACCACACTCTCGTATTCATTCTCGGCGGCCCACGACAGCGGCGTGCGACTTGAACAGGCTCTTGAGCTTGGATTAATACCGGCATTCAGAAGCAGTTGAAAAGATTTTTTATGTCTGCTTTCAGCGGCCTGAGAGATCGGTGTCCGACCGAGGGTGTCTTGAAGGTTCAGGTCGATATTGTCCCTCTGGAGCAGCAGCTCGACTATAAGATCGCACCCATTCTCAGCAGCCCATGAGAGTGGTGTCTGACCGCTTTTGTCCTGGAGATTTAGGTCAACATGATCTTTCTCAAGCAGCAGCTTGACTACGTCTACGTGCCCCCCCTTGGCAGCCTCCAAGAGCGGTGAGCTGCCATAATTATCCTGAAGCTTTGGGTCAACATGATCTTCCTCAAGCAGCAGCTTGACCACATCCACGTGCCCCTTCACAGCAGCCAAAAAAGAGTGGCGACTTGCCGTGATCATCCCTCTCATTGATGACGACAACTTTGTTCTCGAGTAGAAATTTCTTTATGATATCCTGTCCCCTATTATGTATTTTGGAGTGAAGATCGTAAGAGTTAGACATTGATGATAAGTTTCTGTACTGGGCTCTCCAGAGAGAATTGCAAAGACTAATTGTTGGGAGTTATTTTGGGTTGAAGTTTTGGTGCCAGTATTGTTTTGCACGCGGTCACTGCGGGAGGGGGCAATTAAAGAACAAGAAACCCCGAATCATCGCATCCTTGTTGCTGACTGCGTCGAATGAACGCGGCCTACATACGGCGCATTTGGTCGGGTGTGGCTAGATGCATCACTTTGTGAGGGCGCCAGCCCGCTTTCAGAACAAGCTCGAGATCGCCCGGGACCGGTCCGAATGAATCCTGCATAGCACTCTCCTTATCTGCAGATTGAGGTTGTGAAAATTGTATTGAGAAAAAGATGATAGGCCAAGGTCCCAGGATGGTTTGAAGTTGACCGAGAAGGCCAGTGACACGGACTGGCCACTTGTGGTGCTCCACTAGAGACAGTACCTACTGACACGCAAAAGGATACAGAATTTCTAGACTCCGCATCCCAAACCGAGATACTGGTTGGCTTGCTACGTAAATATGCAATACAAACTACCATCAATATACATGTAGTATGAATAAGCACGCTCTGGTCATCAATCGGCATTTCTCTCTGAGAAAACCATACCGAGATATTGACGATAACATGGACCTCCCGCGCGCATCGAGCTGTCAGGGTTCGATGTATACATATCCTTGCCGATAAGCGAGGGGTTTCTCAGCTTTTCGACCAGCCCTGACCTCGGCACAAAGCTCTCGAGATGGGCTATCGAGGCAGAATGGTCATTGATACAGTCCATGGGTGCCGGGGCGCCGTGCTTGACAGTCTCAAGCTCTGCTAGGACATCTCACCGTGCAGTGATGCAGCACTGTCATCTTCTCGACCGCCTGTTTCGTGATCCAATAAGGAAGCGCAGAAATCTGCACAGCCAATGCGGCATGCAGCCAAATGTCAGCATACGTAGCAAGCTGGCTGTGGTTGGATATAACCTGAGTTATCATGCTGCCCAAAACAGGAATCCCGGTGAGGAACATGGGTCCTTATTGCTCCATGGTCCATGAGATACTGTGACTTGATGGGGTCCGCGAAGTGTATATCAAGAGGCACCTTGTTCTGGTAAGAGATAGCATTGATCTCTGCTCCGGCTTCGATGAGAAGTTTGATTATCTCAAGAATCTTCGCAAAGTGCTGTTAATACGAAGGAAATCATTGAGCCAGCACGCAAGGACAGCGTTGAGCCGAATCACTTACCAGTGGTGTCCATCTGTCGGGAGTTTTGTAGGATGGATCAGCTCCTCTCTTAAGCAAAGTCAAGACCAAGCCAACATTTACCCACACCGCGGCCAGGTGCATACAGTTCATGCCTGAGGGAAGAAGCGGGCTATCAATATCCACCGCGACGTCGAACAACCCAGAGATTCAAGTTGACACTTCATAAGCAGAATTACAGATGGGTGACTGAACATCACAGGCGGACGCAGCAGCCTGACCTGGTGTTCCCGTGGTGATAGAGGCTAGGGTCATAATCCGGCAGCCTTCCGGTGTTATTTGACTCACCAAACCCGCTCCCGATCTATTAAGCGTTTGTTGTATAGTAGAGACATGGCGAGTGGTCTCCTTGCGAATGCTCTGCGCTGGCACATGTTTGCCGTTGGCATATAGCTTGCTTTTCCGCCCTTCATTCTCTCGCTGAGCCATTCTGCGGTCGACCCAACTCCAATCGTTGCCTCGTCGTTTCTTACGTAGTCCCCATCTTTTGAAGGCCCGCTCGTACGATGACCGCCTAACGTACAATGAATATTAACAGAAGAACATATATTTAAGACCACAGGCGTGGGAATCAACTTGCGCTACAGTGACTGAGTGGTCGCTCTTCATATGCCCCACGACTTCGTGCAAAGTGTGATCTCGGGCAACAAAAAGGTTTTCGAGAACCTCCCGGAAATTCTTCTGCTGTTGGGCTATTCAACGGAATCTGCGTTCGAAGCTTTTTCGGGTCCTCACCCTCTAGCCAATGGGGTGAGCTGAGTGAGTCTTGCTGCTTTTGCTCACCCTCTACAATAACCTGGGTGAGGCGAGTGTGAGGCTAGGGAAACTAAAGTAATCTACATGGGTCGGAATGGCTGAGAGAAAGGCCTATGGAATACAGTAGAAAACAGACCAGTGCAAAACCATGTTGATGCCACTGTGAGCTGCATATGTCATCTCTACAACCTAGGTTTTAATTAGGAGTATTATAGCTGAAGCTATATAGCAGACAAGGGAATAAATACACTTACTTGACTTAAATCACGTGTAATTAAGACAGCCAAGTTCTTGCTGCAGGCCTACTACTGCACGGCTGCTAGCGCCTCTTTGGGCGTATCTCATTGTGTTGAAGTGCATCGCAAGGTTGTTGCCGGCGTCCAAATCAATTGATTTAGGGGGGGACATTGCTTCTTCTGCCCGTGTTGGCATGATGGGCTCCTCTGTACGGTACAGAATACCTGATAACTCAGAGAACCTGCTGGATTCCACTGCTTGGGCCTGACACGTCGGAGTAAAAGTCGTTACCGGCAGAAGCTTGACACAAACACAATACAAGGCTAGCGGCCCAGGAATGTAAGCATAAGATCATGGTGTAATATAATATCTTAACTAAAACTCTCTTGAAATTAAGGCAAAGCTTTCGGAGATGACCGGGCGCTGCTGCTGCTGCCGCCCACAGTTACCCTACGTAATAGTAGTGCATATGGACCCCCCCTGCTTTCTCCAATATTAGCATTCCTGCAGCGGAATTAATAAACCATCTAGGCACACAGCTGCACTATACAGGTGGGCTGCCCTTATTTTAATCTTTTTGATATGTCTTCTATCTATCTTGATGTCTTTTTCTAGTTGTACTTTGTTGATATCTACAAACCATCTTCTACTTAACCAGTTTGTTACAAAATGCCTTTCAGGATTCAACAGCTCTCTCTTTTTTTATGGAGTCTATTTCTAATAATTGGTCTGCAACCTGTGGCTGCAGTTCCAAAGGCCTTTAACCGCATCATCCAAGGACGTGACTACAGGGACGTATACGATCACGTTTATCAATCCTCGCAAAGTTCAGTAGCATGTGACGACACCCAGATACAAGTAGTCATCCAAGGTATCGAAGAGGCACAAAAGCTTGCTGACGCAGCCTTAAGAGTACTGCAAGTTGAAGGTGTTGAGACGTCACAAGCATTTCACACTTGGTTTGGAGCAAGTGTGTTTACCTCTCTAGGCAGTTAAGAAAATGGAAAAGAAAGAACGCTAAACAGACAATAGGTAACGCCAATGCCGAATTTCTTGAGAAACTGCGTAACCAGCACTACAAAACCGCACACACACATCTAATACCCCCTACTATCCCACTAAAGATATCATTTGGATCTGAAAGCATTGAGTATAGAGTATTACGTGAGGGTAGTCCTTCCCCAGGACGTAACTCTCTACTTTACCTATGTGCGTGTGCAACCAGCACTATTTGTGAAAAAGACGACATGGCTTTTACTGGCACTTTCAGAGCACAGCCCCAAGGGCCGACTTTACTAACACTATGTAACGGTTTCTTTAATAATAGGCGCTTAACCAACGCCGAAATGGTAGAACGTTATCAGAAAAACATCAACGCAGAACAGCACTCAAAGGGCTTCATTATACTACACGAGCTTCAGCACATGCGCAAGGCAACATCTCCTGATCCCAAAGCTGAGGACGAACTTGATCCAAATGGTCGGGGCGGTTGCTATTCGAGAAGTTGGTAAGTCACTGCCATGGGTTGTTTAGTTGGTTAAGGCTATAACTGACTGTTGTGTTCTGTTAATCAGCTGTGCCCACTTACCGGACAATCTGAAGATCAGGAACGCCCAAAACTTTGCCTATTTTGCTCTTGACATTATTGCAAATCCGGAGTCAGCACGGCCAGGTTCAGAAAAATCCTCTTCAACAAGTTAGATGTATATACACCCATCCGACTTTCACTGGAGCTGAGCAGCGTCGCCGGGCTTCAGCAGTTGCGCGCACTGTGCACTCAAACTGGACACTGCTGCGGCACTAATCAGTAGCCTGAAGTACACGTCCACGACGAGCAATGACACTGGGGCAAGGGCCCTGGTATTACGGAAACGGATCAGAGGAACGCCAGGGAACGCCGACCCAATGTCCTCGAATGACGGAAAAGACCTTGACGTACCGAGACTTCTTGCTACTACCTGTTAATGGGTTGAAGCCGGGAGATGTTGTGAGGGCGTCTGTCAGGCGCCTCTCTGTAATCGTCTCGTACCTCAGGTTCTGTGTTGTTGACCGCTCTGCATGAAAGCTACCCAAGGATGTGTGCATGTTGTGTAATCAGAGCATGTATTTATGTTGTTGTCCAAACCAGCTCTTCCACAAGACTGTGCATCTATTCGCAAAAGCAATGAACAGGAACAAATCTTAGCGGGCAACGTTAACAAAAGCAGACATATTAGAAGTGCTGCCATGGAAGAATTCAGTCCAGTTAACTCTACTGGCATACATAATGAATAATATGAGATTTTCCTGAAACAATCCATAGGTGGGATGATCAAGCAATGACAGGCCAGGAATATTCATTGATTAATATACCCCTTTCTCATCTCCTATCCATATGAATCAGTCGTAAGAAATTTGCCATACGTATTGTTTCCGGATGCCGATATACCACCGGGATCTAGAACATTAGGGTTCAGTTTACTCCGCATGTATTTCTCAACATGAGCCTTTATTGAAGTCGTAAGCGTAGACCAGGCCACCTGATCCATAAGTTCCATATGAGTTGTGAGCACGCTCTTGCCGCCGTTCTTTCATTGGCCAATGTCCGAGCTAGAGCGCGTTGCTCTCGTGTGATTGGATTGTGAGATAATATGGCGTACCGCCTCCAACGTAAGATCACGCTGACTGGCTGTCGTGATACAAGCCTTTTTTTCTTGTTGATAAATTCGGATCCGCCTTTGTCATTGAATTCGCCGAGCTCTACAACTCCCTATACTGTGAAACAGGCAGGATCTTTCTGATTGCTTGTGCTACAACCAAGAGTGGTAACATCTTACCAAGTCAAGACGTCGTCGACAGGGTTGGAATATTGTACTCCTTCCCAAACGTCAAACCGTGACATAGGTACATAGGGGGGCAGAACATCGTCTAGAAATCAACATATTGATGGTGACCATAGGGAATGGCTATGCAAAAGGACTCTTATGACAAGTTTCTGACCCAGAAGCCCTCCCACATTGGTCACTGTACCAGTGTCACCCCGGGAGTATGAGCCGTCGTTCATTAGACAAAGTCCGCACTGGAACAAAGCAACACATCCATTGAGAATCTAATTGGCTACATCAGCAGCTTCTGTAACTTCCGAATCCGTTCAAAATTATAGACGATGCCCATGCTCATCCTGACAACAACGCCGTTAGTCAAGACCACTTTCATGCTATGTTTGTGACAGCCTGGAATTTTACATTGCATGTTGTTCTGTTGAAACAGCTGAAAGTGAAAACATAGAGTCCTGTGTAGCCTTTGACTGTTTGTATATACAGATCGAATCATACGGCTTTCCTGCACCTCAATTTCCCACGTGCCCTATTCCGCATTCCTGAGCCCTGCGGTTGACAGAATAGTCTGACGTCAACGTCCTTTTCAAATAACACAGTGTTGTATGTCGCACAGACTACACTACGCCATGGACCGGCCTCATGGTGCCAAGCGGGGGAGACATTCATCTTAAGACTTTCTTTTCCCAACATGACAGGCTCGGTGATTGGAACCTTCAAACAATGTCTTTCGTAGATGATTTTGGGCACACCTCAATCAGCAAAACCAGATCGGGTTGAGTGAATGTAGTCCTTTGATTCCGTAGCACAACCTAGACAAGTATGAAACAATAAATTCAAAGCAACCAAATCTTTCAACAGACCACCCCGGTACCCGTTTCCTTGACCTGTCCACTACCCCCCTTACATGTACCGCCCCCCTTACATGCACCGCTTCCCCCTGAAATCCCCCATTCATCAACCTCAGAAACTGCGCAAGCTCATCCGGACTTGGGCAAGTACGACAAGTCGAACTGGAAAGGGCACTTGACCTTGGTGCAGAAGCACCCGCTCCCCTTGGGGATCGCCCTGCACCGGATCGCCGGCACGCCGATGTCGCAGCAGCAGCACTGCTCCTGCGTCGCTGGGTCGTGCGGGCACGCGATGGCCGGCTTGTTGCACACGCCGGCCGGGGGCACGGTGCAGATGTAGTTGGGGCCCGGGTTCTGGAGGTCGCACGAGCAGCAGTTGGCCTTGGGCTCAGCCGCGGTGGCCGCCTGGCGGGCCGCGAGGGCGGCGTCGGGGGACGCCGGGGATGCGTGGACGGCGGCGGAGAGGGCGCCGACGAGGGCGAGGAGGAGGGTTCGGCTGCTAAATTGCATTGTGGGTTTGGTGACGAAGGCTTGTGGGATGTTTTGGGGGTTAAGAAGAACGAGATGAGAGGAACTTGCGCTCTGCGATGATTTTTTGGTAGTTGATGTGTGCTTGAGAATCTACAGTCGAATGCTGTTTGACTTGATAACCACGATGGAGAATCGCTTTACAGAGGTTGCTGTTCGATGTCTTATATATTCCTCGGGAGTGGTTTTGTACTACCTGATCCTATGTTTGTGGTTGCGAACAAGCAACCATACTAGCAAGTATGACAACATCGCATCGGTTTCTCTTCAACTACACCAAGAACGCTCACTATTGGCCGAGGAACAACCAGTCGCCTCCTTTCCAAGCCAGGTTCGTCGTTCAAGAGGAATACTGCCGAAGAGAGACACGAAGCTTACTCAGACAAGAGGTTCAGGAATCGCCAATCGCGCGACGGCGCGACTTTTGTGCCTCGCCTGTTGCAAGAATGTGCCCCTAAAAGGAAAAAGGACGAACCCATGAGGCGTGGTCACCGATCGATCCGCGTGCGACTGACAAAAACAGCAAGACCCCCTTTCCACGGATTAGAAAAGGAGGATCGTCAGGTGCTTCCTTAGTCGCTTGGCTCGTATCCCTCCCCTCCTTCGCTCTGCCGCCCGAGACATCAGGAGGTCATCCATGGCGGCATCGTCTCCGGCGAGAAGAGAGCTTCAGGCTTTGTTCCATTCCTCTATTAAGTTTACGCAGAAACCAAACGGTCCGCCAGAAACTCGAAGCTCGAGGCACAAACACAACACGCTGCGTTCCCTTTGCGTATCTCACCCTCGCCCGTATGATCATTCCGTTCCCTTTCAGAGGGAAAAGGGCCAAACACATGGCTGACATGTCTCAATCGTTTCCCCGCATCCCCGCCGTTGGATGGAGGGTGGCGTTGCGCAGAGAAACCGCTCGGATTAAAGAGGTAAAATATGGCGTACACTTCTTCGTCAAGAGGAGAAGAAAGGCGACTTCATTGGAGATGGGCTTCTTCTGCGCCTGCTCAACAGGCTAATTTAACAATCGACGTCAGCCACGTCAGCTTAGTATCTCGGACGGACAAGCCAGCCCGCTACTCCCGTTCGTATCCCTACCAACACCCGACGCTGTTTACGTACATATCTTATTTCTCTCCCGCGTGTGTGGGCGCCCGGCGGCATCGGAGACGTTCGGCCAAGGGGTGGCGTCTGAATCTAGCTCTCGCCCGGCTAGACAGGACCCCTAGCTGGAAGGCATTTTGCGAGAAAGAAATCATTCCATAGCCCAAAGAAGACGATGGACAAGAATGCGAAGCCCCCTCTCTCCCCGCGCCCCCCTCCCTTTTCTCTTAACGAGGAGAAAGCCTGGCTTTCCGGCTTGCGGCGTTTATGGGCAGATGATATGATGACGCCCGTCGCCATCCCACCGGATCCGGCGACTTGTTCTTCCCGGTTTTTTTTTTTTGGGGGGGGGGGGGGGGGGGAGCGTGTGTGGTTTTCCGCCCGCCAAAAGCACCGGAACGGGCTCGGACGCATCCAGCTGCGCCGCCCTGCCTGCCCCCGCCGTGCCAAGTGAATGGTCTCTCCCTCACCCTCTCCCCTCGCTCTTTCGCTGCTCTCGCCCTCGCCCAGAGACGAATTTCTATTCTTGGAATGCAGATCGGATACCGGACCGTTCGTCCGAGCTTAAAATCTGACTTTCTGGTCAAGTGTGGTGGAAAGGGGAGGGAGGGAAGTAGGAGGGTATAAGTGAGGCTCGTAACGTTCATCAACTTCTAATCAGTCCGAGCGTAGAAACCGGCACCGAGGAGGCTGCGAGCTTCTCTCCCGCCTGGGAGGGGGGGGGGGAGGACGGCGGGAGGCGCGACGGCTGGGCAAAAGGCTAGGCACATGGCTGGGCAAAAAGGATGAATGATATGGCGGCCAAGCACCAAAAAACATTGACGATCCGTTTGCGAGGGATTGTTTGTATTTATACGATTCACTTTTGCCAAGAGAGCGCGCCAAGGTGGTGGCAGAGAGAAAAAATGTCATGAGGTCAGAGGTGCAATAAACATTCATTTCAACCCTTGAGTTCGGGCCAAGGAGACTGCTACATAAGTGGCGAAGCAACATGATTTTTGTGTTGGTTTTTTCATGATCTCATTTCCCGTCCCGATGATTTCCGTTTGATGATCCGCGCAAAAAAACCGTTATTGTGTTTGAGAAGTGAAAAGTAGTGCGTTTTTCTCTCCCGCACCAAATGTGTTGTGTGCTTTGAGACCTCGCAAAGCCCTTCCCCAGATGCTAAAAACTTTCCTCTTCGTTGACATGAAATGTGGATAAAATCAAAATAATTTGTAAGGGTTTGTCCAAGAGAGGGGGATGCGTGCCGACTGACACCCCCACTTCTCAGTAACCCTTCCATCTGCGTTTGTGTTGGGACTGAATGGTCATTCCGACTTCCCCTTTCAACTTGCACCGACCAGGGTATGTAGCGTAACAAAGAGGCTTCGACAGGCTTGGGAGGTATCTTTGCCAGAAGCGGTTGTTGGTAAAAGAAAGCAGTAGAATCAAATACGAACCAGGTTTCGGAAACCGGTCACGAACACTTATTCCCCTCGTTTCGTGTGGTGAAAACTTTTGTGGAAAAAAAAAACACGCTTGTAGGACAACTGTTGGTACACGCGCCCCAAGTGTTGTTTGGGGGCCTCTTTTCTTCCTTCATCGCAAGAAGCTTTCTTCAGTTGGGCATGCGCAAGATGGGGTAGAGTGGCGCCGCCGGGCTGGGCTTCGCGTCAACCTCCATGGGCTCGGGAGACTTGAGGCGGCTGGCCTGGGGAGACTTGGGCGCGGGCGTTGACGCTGACGCTTCATCGGCGGGCTCCTCGGAGTACTCTCTGCGGTCGATGCGGTCGCGGATGTACTCGCGGAGGGCCTCGATGGTGCGCATGTTCTCGAGCCACTGGTCGTACTTCTCCTCGCGCTCGCGGGCGCCCTCGCTCATGTCAGACTCGGAAGCGGGGGAGCCGACGGACGAGGCGACGGACTCGGCCTTGGGAGTGGTGGCGGCGGAGTCGTCGTCCAAGAAGATGGGAGACTTGGGCGACGAAGGGGCGGCGCGCTGAAGCATGCCTCCGGAGTAGCGTCTGCGCTCGTTGCTGTCGAAGCTGGGGCCGAGAGTGGACGCGGTCGACTGGCCAGGGAAGACGGAGCTGACGGCGGGGAGGTTGGGGTACATGACTGAAGAGGCGGTGGAGGAGTGTCTCGACTGAGGAGACATGCCGGAAGAAGAGGGACTGGGCGAGTGACCAGAGGTGTAGGACATGGTGCTCGAGGGCGGCGTGACGGCGGGGGTTCCGGTCGAAGAGACGGCGGTCAACGGCGACGCCATGTGGGCGGCGGACACGGCGTGGTAACTGTCGTGGGAGACGGGAAGGCCGGCGTGAGAGCCGCGGTGGCCGCCCGGGGGCGAGGGGCTGTGGCGGAGGTCGAAGGTGTTCTGGCCGTGGATGTGGATGCCTTGGGTGGCCTGGTTGGCGTTCTCGTAGACGGTGCTCTGCATTTGCTCGAGGATCTGGTCGATCTGGACCAGGTCGTTCTTGGTGCGAGCGTTGGGCATGGGCGGCAGGTAGTACTGCTGGGTGAGAGGGCCGGGTCCGGAGGGAGAGCCCTGGACGTGGTGCTGGACGTGGTGCTGGGGCGGGGCGGACATGTAGTCGGAGCCGGGCATAGGGCCTGTGTGCAGGCCGAGAGCGCCGTGGAGGGGGAGGAGGGAGCGGCCGACTTGCTGGTAAGAGGTGGGGTCGACCTGGCGGCGCTTGGCGTGGGCAAAGAAGTCGTCGACCATGTCGAAGGCGCGTTTCCGGTTGTCGTAGCCGCCGTGGTGGTGGCCAATGTACTCAGATCGGGGAGGGTTCAGGGGTTGTTGGTTGAAGTACAGTCCATAGTTCGTAGATGGTTGGGGTGCATAGTAGCTAGCATGCCCAGCCTGGTGTGCGAAGGCGGCCGAGTTAGTCCGAATGTGGCCATTATGATCATAGTAGCTAGAAGAAGCTGGAGGCAAATTAGCCTCTAGTTTGGAGAAAATAGAGGACATTGGATGCGCAAACGTGAGCTTCTACATACCTTTGCCGGGTTGCGCCCGGTAGCCGTTCATGCCTTGGTCCTGGGGAGAGCGAACGAGTACTGAATCGTCGGCGTGGGTCTGAAGAACAGTGTTAGTTTCCAAGCATTGCTTGCGTCGAGGCGGCGCGACTAACCTTGACGTGCTTCTTCAAGTCCTGGGGACGCTTGAACGACTTGCCGCAGAACTCGCACTTGTGAGGCTTGAGCGGCACGTGCACACGGATGTGGGAAGTGATGTGGTCACGCTTGACGGTGGTCGTTCTGCACGAGTTCCACTGGCAAGTCAGGTTGAGATTGTTGGTGCTCTTGCGGCCGACATGGCGCTCGCAAATGTGCTCCTGGTGAAATAGTCAGCGGGGTTGGGTGATTGGCGATGGTGAGGATCGCGTAGGAGGAATGCGACATACGTAAAGGGCCTCGGGTGAGACAAACTTAAGGTTGCAGGCGTTCCACTTGCAGATGAGGTTGTCCTCGGCGCTAGTGCTGTTGGACTGGGAGGTGTTGCTGGTGGCTGTTGAGGGGGCCGGGGTGCTGCTCTTGGGAGAGTTGCTCGCAGAGCTCTCATTCTCTTGCTTTGTCGACATGATGTGCGGATGTGATGTGGTGAGTTGAGCTGGGAGAGCTCAATTCAATGTAAAATATAAGAATAAAATAAAAAAAAGATGGCCCGAAAGGACGACTTCGGAGCCGGGTCCCGTTGGTTGGGAACACCGAGTGCGAGAGTGAGTTGAGGTGGGATGATGTTTGTGTAAGTGAAGTGGGGCGCGCTTCCAGTTAGTGGGTTTAGATGATGTAGATGAAGTAGATGAATGATACCAAGAGCGCGATACTTGGGACAAGGCAAAGGCCGGAATCGAGGGGAAGAGAGACGATCCGCAATGCTTTTATGTTTTTTCTGCCGACTCTTGCAAGACTGAGTTGTTCGTCGAGAATCCTACCAGCCTGCCTCTGGGGGGCATGGACGGCGGCTTGTCTCTTTATTCATGAATCACATTTCCTTTCCGCTCTTCCTACCCTCCCAAGAGTCTTGGCAAAGTCTTGGCGACCGGGGGCTTGCCGGACCAGCTGATGTTTGATTGGTCGAGGGTGGCGAGGGCTGCCGAGCTGATGTCGCGGATGGTGGGGGGAGACAAGCAGTGGCCAGCAGCGGGCGGAAAGGGGAGCTTCTTGGCACTGTGAAGACAGAAGACGCCGGCTATCAACATGCAGGCAAACTTGATAGCAGGGGCTGTTAGGCGGGAATTCCTTGCACAGTCTTCAAGAGCCGCGCAATGCCTCGAGCGCGCACTGCCATCCCATGTACCTTGCCAACACCGCAACATCCGGGCGCATACGATGCCAAGACTTTTGGCTGTCTTGGGAAGTCTTGGCAAATCTCCAGTTTCCACCTCGTTCTCCTTTGGCCGACGGCTTGGCATTAGTTAGCACTTGGCGCTCGTTGCTCCATCCTTTCTGCGCGCGCACCCGTTTCCAGTTGCGTTGCTGCTGGTACTCAGGTAGGCACGGTACGGTACGGTATGTACTGTATCTGTGCCCTGCCATCAGCTGCTGCTGCTGCTGCTGCTGCTGATGATGATGATGATGATGGTACCGTAAGTGCAGTGCAGGCCTTCTGGGTTCCCCGTCTCGTGCGTGCTGTCTCTGTCATCTTGACGACGATTGTCAATATTTAACGGTATGGAATTGTCATGCAGTGGATTGTTATCTATCTTCGTAGTCTAGGTAGCATGATGCAACGCTCCGCACTTGCCCGGCAGATGCTGCAGCCGTACGTATTCTGTGTATACGTCTATCGTCTCGTCTGAAGAGGAGGCCCGCGACCGTCTCAGATCTGGGCGAGAGCTGTTTCCGACCGAGCGAACAAGCCGAGTACATATTTTTGGGGTTCGACCGGACGGGACAAGAGAAGAGACCCACCCCCCAAGATTGTCTGTCCTCTTCCCTGGAGAAACAAGCCGCCAAGCACCCACTGTACCTGATGTCACAAGGCAAAAAGGCAAAAGGCAAAAGGCAAAGCGTCTCCGTTGTGCCCCGTACTAGGTACTCTGCCTATGTCGTGCCTACCTGCGCAGTACCGTATACTACGAAAACACTACGCATTCAGTGATACAGTACATCCAGAGATAGGACGATTAACAGGGCATGGGTGACGATTGACACGACAGGCAAAGAAGAGCAGGGGAGTCGGACTACGGGCACGGAAGGACAAGACTCGACAAGCCTTCCAAGACTGTCCAAGCCGTTTCCTGGCCCCAAGACTCCCCAAGACTCTCCCCAAGAAGCCAAGCACAGGAGGCCCGGCGGCTTCGGACGCCCCGATAAGCGCATACCCCATAAATTCATACTGTGGTGTAGCTACACAGTATACGTAGGTAGTGGACACTGACTCCTCTGTATCCTTATGTTTGACTGACTGACTGACGGCAATGGGACCGCTCCGATGCAACCGGCTCGTCATGCCTGCCGCACTGGTCCACACTGGGCATACCCCCAATGTGCTTAACCGAGCGAGCGCCTCCACC
The DNA here is from genome assembly GCA_030867255.1 of Colletotrichum somersetense. Taxonomy (NCBI): domain Eukaryota; kingdom Fungi; phylum Ascomycota; class Sordariomycetes; order Glomerellales; family Glomerellaceae; genus Colletotrichum; species Colletotrichum somersetense. Next base: position 80,362 of record MU843426.1, on the reverse strand, counting down.
TCCCTTTTTTGCGACTCAACCGGAGGCAATGCCAAGACCTCGATAAGCCGGCGGGTGGGTTCCCACCCTTTTTTTGGGGCCAGGTGACTCGACACAGTTGGTTGAGGGGCGATGACCAAGAGCGAAAAGAAGCTTTCCGCTCCTCTCTTCTTGGCCTCTCCGCCGCAGCCAAGACCGCCAGGGCCTTGGCGCCAAGGGCTACGCGCAAGCTCGTCTGCTGAGTCTCCCCCCCCCCCTCTCCTCGACATGTTCGCAGCACAGTCGCCTCTCCCCTTGGTCAGCGACAAGCCGTCTAAACCGGCTCGTCCCCAAAGTGTTGCGCAATACCGCTTGTTGAGGCCCACGCCAGGGAAGCCGGTGTGCCGGGCATTGTGTGTGGGAGGGAAGCGTCCTTGGCGCGAGGAGATGGGTGCGTATCGCCAAGACTTAACATTCAAAGAGGGGGAAGCGAGAGATTAATATCGCGTGGGAAGTATATAGACTGGCGAGCGAATCGTGCGAATCACAAACTGACCACCGATGGAAAAGATTAAAACAATGAAATAAAATAAAAAGTAATTAAGGCAGCAATGTATCTACGGCGTGCCGTGTTAAACGCAGAGTCGGAGTCCGAGTGGTACGTATCCCCAAAGTCCCCTTGTACGGTACATCTCGGGATGTACTGCGTAGCATCTCCCGCCTGCCAAACTCCGTGGGGTTGAGACTTAGTTTCTGGCATTGGCAGGTACCCCTCCCTCTCCATCCTCCAGTTCCTCTCCGTTGTCTTCCTTTCCCTGCCACGCTTTTCCACTGCCCATGTCTTTGGTGGTGCAACGAGTCTCTTTCCAATTTTTGATTCTATTTAACCTTTCTCGCTAAATCACGATTTGGCTCTCGTTGTCAGAGTCTTGCATCGTCCCCATGGATCCAATTTAGGTAACCTAACCTAACGTGCTCGAACCCGGCGTCATGTCCATCATCAGGTGAGCGGGTCGACTAAACTTGGCAGTTCGACCCATTCTGGCGGTACTGGTGTCAGAAGCCGCCTGAGGCAGGGCCTTTTGGAGTTCTCTGCTCGTCGTCCTCTTCCTCTAGGGCCGCAGCGCCAAGCTTCATCGACAAAAGTCAAGACCTCTAGGAACGACAAGCCGTCGCACATGCCATCGCATCATCAGCAATCCTGCCGGACCGCGAACAGGCACTGTGTGTGCTCTCGCTGCTGCTGCTGCTGCTGCTGCTACAGACCACTCCCACGGCCTCCAGGCCGGGACTCGAGACAGCACAAGACACGGCACCGCGAGCTGCCTACGGAATACAGCCATCGGAGCCAGCCAAATCTGAGAAGTCGCCGCTTCATCGCCCAGCCAAGACAAAGCCTGGGCGTCCTTGGCTGCAGATACTAAGCACCTTCAGCCTGTAGCTGACCCTTGCGCCCGCCGCTTCGCCGTTTAAATGAGGCTGTGCAAGCAATGCCAAGACTTTCGAGGATGGGCGGTTTCGCCTTGGCTTCAACTCTCTCGCCTGCACTGCTCAAGCGGGGGCAGCCGCCAACCCTCTGCAGCTCATACGCAATCAGACGGCGAGCAATCAAAACGATGTCTTACAAGTCTTGGCATCGCTCCTCACGCAACGTTTGGCCCGCCACTTGCATTTTATTTGCGCGATTTGTGAGTTTGCTGCGACCGTCCGTCTCGACGTGCCTCGCCTCGTGATCCCCGTCAATCACCAGATTGAGTTCAGAGCCCTCTATCCCCATCGGTCGACGCATGTTCCACGCTGTTGCTGACATGGCCAAAAGAAATTAAAGTTCAACGAGGGATAACACCCGCACAGTTTGCGCCGTCCTGCATGCTCGTGACCGACCCCATGAGCAGGCTCGCCGCCGGTACGGCGCGAACCTGATGAGTGCAGGCCATGCCACGGAATCATACCAAGCTTTCCGGCAAAGCCTTGGGAGTCCAAAGACCCGAGCCAAAAAGACGAACTCGTGCTACCGTTGATAACAGCATCACCACTTTTGCTTCCATGATGCGACGTGTTAATAACGCGCCCCCTTTCTGAGTCTCGATGTCTGTCAGCCTTGGAAATGGCCACGTTTGGCCGTCTCCATCCTGTGCTTCTATCAGACCATCTTGTCCCTTCCCTCAGCTGATCGCGAAAACCCCGGTTGTCTGAGGAGACAAGACCCACCACAAGGATCAAATGCGGAGAGTCAAATGGGGTGACATATGTTTAGACGCCAGGACGAGATTAGGAAGGACTCCGCAGGCGGTGCGGGCAGCTCAAAAGGATCATTACCGCATGCCTGGCTCAGCGGGTTCAAGCTGCGATGCAAGTAGGGCTTGTTGCAGAGTGGTCTTTGCTCCAGTTTCATGGATACCCACGCGCTCTTGGTCTCTTTCTCACGAGCTCCAGACTTTGGAAAGGTCGTCTTGGCCTTGCCCTGGGGTTCTACTGGCCCTTCCCAGCCTGCAGAGCGTGTTGGCAAGTGGACAAGGAATGGCGTTGCGCGACATTTCTTCGAAATCTCTAGGCGCCTTGGCCCATCAGCTTGAGCGTTCTCAATGGTCTTGGATTACATCAAGTCTCGGCGCCAATTGGCTTATTGATGATGACCAAGGCCCACAGCCAGTGTTTCAATCTTATACTTCCATCCATCCGTCGGTGGCGGTGGTGAGTGATGCTCGGGCGCAGAGCAGCAGGGGGGAGTCAGAATGCGGCCGCCTCAGAACGCTGACCTCCGTCGCACAGAGAGACCACGCGATCACAGCGTAACCCCTCCGAAAATGAACCGAGAAAATGAACCGAGAAAGTCTCGCGACTTGCGAGATGCGGCTGGAGTTATTCCCTCCAACACAGCAAGCCCTTGGCCTTCGTCTTGGCATCATCTTGGCCTGGCGACCGTGGCGATAAAGACAGCCCCAAGACAGATATGGTGATTGAAACGGCTGCCGCCCTCCGGCACCTAGACCCCGGCCGGCAGACAAGAGGGACAGACCGTCAAGCAATGGGCCGTGCTGTCAACTGGCGATTACCCGTACCTACCGAGTGAGGACAGTAACTTGTCTTCCCCTAGCATTCCAGTGAATGATATACGACACGAGCATCCGTCGTCTGCGTCGCCAAGCCCCCTCACCATCGTTCGATTCAGCGATGGGGTGACGCATCTTATGCAAGCAGAGCGACTTTGACCTCGAGCGGACGGACCATCTGCTTGCCATAAGGTCGACGTGGCAGCGAGCTGCTGCGGCCAATGTTCGACGGTGGCTTCAGGTGCTTGCCATCGAAGATGCGATTCACCGCGCATAGTCGCCCCTCGCGGCCAAAAAATATGTTTGCTCGGGACAATCACGATTCAGGAAGCCCGCTTTTCCGCGCAGTCAGAAGATGCTGCGTTTGCCAGACCTCCAGTGAGTTCAGCGACACGATGCCAGATCTCCACTTTGCAATAAATAGATGTGACTCCATACCCCCATTAAGGATTGTTTGTCCCCATTTCCGTCTGTTTCCCTTCATCCAACAGATGGCCTTGGACCCTCAGTCAGGACCCAGCGACTCACACCCCATGAGACGCCAAGCATCCGGGGTTGCTTCGTTTTCGCTGCCAACGAAGTCGCTCGCCTGACGGGCCAAGAGAAACTTCGCCTTTGCGTGCCCCGAAAATTCCCTCAATCCGCGCAGTCGACGCAAGACGCCCAATAGAGAAATGGGCCAGGCAGGATGCAATGCCGGGACTCTCACCTGTGAGCTAACCCGCCGTTCGGGCTGTACACTCAGGCGACACGAAGCTACATGGGCCCATTCGGTGAGGCCTCCAGCTCTCAACGCTTCGATTTGTGATCAATCCAAAAAGACTGCTGTCTGGCACTGGCTTCGCCGGTTATTGAATGAATAGCCAAGGGCAGGTGAGTCCTAGCTTGCTAGTTGGATGCTTCCGCAGGGGCCAGGAGCTTGGAATGGGCGATTGAAGTCGCAGTCGTGACGGAGAGGCCATTGTAGGCTGATGCTTTGATTCTTGTCATGTCTCAATCGGCCACGTTTATCTTGGCTAGCAGTGAGTGAAGATGTACACGCGGATACAAGTACCTGGTTTATGACCAATTCGTCATGTGAACGTCTACGAGGTAAGATGATATATGAAGGCGCTGAAATGCAGCCTTTCACATCACAAAAAGCCGCTGGCCTGCCACGGCCAAGTGTTGTTCCTTAGGTGTCGGTATCTTGCCGAGACCTTGGCGATATTTCATCACGGCCAAATACCAACCCCTCCAGCACGTCTTGCCTGATGAAGAACTAGGCACGGCATTCCCCAGGCCTCGTCGAACCTGGACGAGACTGTCAAAGAAGGGGCTCGCCGCCGCATCAGTCGGTTTGGCAGTCCGTCAAGGCACGCCTGATATTGCCCCTTTCTCTTTCCTCCCACAGGTCAACACCAAAGGAAGGTCTTTCCCTGCCACGGCTACCAGGACGCCACGCGAGTTCCACAGCCTGCTTACCGCTCATCAACAGGTCTTTTGCGAACGGAAAAAATTGTTGGCGAGAACGATGGGGGTTGGTGAAGCACGCCCTCCACCAACCTTGGATCGTGTTGCGTATGCATTATGCAACTTGTCTTTGTCAAAACAAAAATCATTGCCTCTCATCCTTACGGGATTCAATAACGTTTCCAGAAACAGCCGCGGTCGTCTGGTAAATTCAAGATCAGAAGCCCACGGAAATCCTCACATCTTCCGTCTTCCTTTGCTGCCCTTCCCTCTGTCTTTTGGTTCTTTGGTCGATTCTAATACCTAGTTAATTAGAATCATGTTCTGAATCCTGATCAACATCCCATTACACATTACCCCTCAAGAGTTGGACGGTATCCTTCCAAGAGGCTTTGCTTCTTGGCGTACTCCGTCGCAATCTCTCCTTCCGTCTTCTCCTGTACCTCTTTCTATCCAGCGCTGCCTTGTTGCTGCGCCTCGGACTCGTTCTGCGTGCCACCCGCTTGATGCCTCTGGTCAGAGACGGCCTCGTTGGACGCTTGATGATCCATGAGCCACGGCTGCCGTCTTCTATGCTGTCTTTCAGGGGCTTCCTCTCGCTTGCTTCGAGTTCTCTTCTCCGTCGTCGTCGATACTCACATTCGAATCCCATTTACTGTCGTCTCCCCGCGCTCCACTCTGTTTCTTCTCCCTCAGGCTCTGCTCAGTGACACGCTTCAGCTGTCTTTCGTAATCCCGTGCTTCGCATGCATGTCCCTGACCCCGTATTCCCTCTGCCGATTCCTTTGCCAAAGCTGCTAGCACCCTCTTCCTGGACAAAAATAGTCCCCGGGACGGGTCGTCACTCTTCTGAGAAGCCTGGGTGGCCGTGTGTTTAATGACGAAAGACAGGCTCAGTACAACCTAGTCAGTCACAGTATCGGTGTTGCGTCTTCAGAAAGCGAGTGACCTAGTGGAATGACGTGGCCACTGGCAGTATAGATAGGAACGGTGGTGTGGAGGTTTGGAGAAAGGGAGAGAATCGGGAGACAGTATTACCAGTACGCGCTGTTGGCAACGAGCATGCGGCTGAGTAGTAACGCGCCTTGAGGATATCAAATACTTTGAGTTATTACGGATCGGGCTTTCGCTGTTTGGCCAACATTTGGCTCTTACGTATGAAGAATTAGCTCTCATCTATGGATTGCTCGCTCCTACAAAAACAACCAAGACAGCTGCATATGCTGTCGTGCTGGCAAGCACGTCCTTGGCCTCGTTGAGAAAGTACGCCATCAGTATACCAAAAGCCGTGGCAAACGCCGTCGTCGAGATGAGCGATGCGTAGAGCCCGCTTTTGAGCACCATAAGCCACATAGGGCCGGCGAGGAAGGTCCCTCCGCCAGCGGCGATGACGAGGCGCTCCTTGAAACCGCGGTACTAGGTCTTCGTCACATTACTCCGACGTGTGCCGGTGATTGGATCACTAGGTGCATCAGGGCCTACGTCCCACGGTTTGAGGGATTCAACTTAGTCTTCTATCGCATTGGCGAGGGATCCATCCATGTTGCAGTTGAGACCGTAGTTTTCAATGATGTACTTTCCTGTAGCAAGGAATGGATCCCGGATCGACTTGCAGCGGCTCTCCATGTATTCATGGTCCTGTAGCGATTTTACTGTGATGGACAAACAAGTCAGTGTGTGCCTGACCAACGCGGAAACATTGAAGAGACGCGTAGGCCCGAGGTACGAGTGTCCGAGGCTGAAGGGGGGGAAAACCACACACTGTACTGCTCAAGTGTCTGCTCCCAGCCGGGAGACTCGTTACCGTCAAGGCGCATCTTGACATGTCTCACCAGCTGGCATTGAAGCTTACGGATTCGCATCCGCTGCACCTCAGCAAAGCTGGTTCGAAATCGCATGTTATCCCCGGACGATGTTGGCGTGGGCTGACGGGCTGAATCTGGTTTTCGGTGTTGCATCTCCCGGATCTTTGTGCCTAGTTTTCCAGGGATGGAAACACCAGAGCTAGGCTCGGGTTTCAATCGTGTAATCAAGCTGTTGAGATGATGCTTTATAGCCCAGTCCCCTGGGTTGTCACGGTCAAGACCCCTTCGGTCGTCGTGGGACGGCCGGTCAGACCTGGAGCCGTTGAGCCTGTTCAGAACTCGTTCCCGTCTATCAACGGAGGTCCGAGAATACTGAGGCGACATGCCGGAAATACTGTATTGATCACGGCTGGTAAGACAGTCACGCCGGGTTGATTGGAGGTTTTCCGACCGCCTATTGTCTTCGTTGTTATTGGAGAGCATGCCAGAGGACTGTCTTTGGTCCCCATTCGAGACCCTCCGCTCACGGGAACCGAAGCTGTCGGATTTGTCGCCATAAGCTGCAAACGAGGGTTCGACAGAAAGAAACATGCTCGAGAGAGGCTAGACGCTCACCGTTCTCATATGAGGTGCGACGACCTTCGACGTCGTCGTTCAAGGACATGCCTAATAAGCTGGTGAAGATAAAATGGCACGTCTATAGATCTGAGAGAAACAGCAAGGCGCCTGGATTGTTAAGAGTCCGGGCCGGCATACAAGATCTTTGTGGTCCCAAGTCATAATTCAAATATATCACTTCTGTGTATAGCACACCGCTCCATAAAATAATTAGCTAAGGCTACGTAGATGCAGTAGATTGGGATAAAACGTGACATATCTAACTGCAGCATCCTAGCGCTTACGTTCGTCCAAACAGATAAAGGAGAGTCTATTTCTGACTCCCTCGCAAGAAACATATTTCCCTTGGCAGCCTGAACCCCCTTATTTAAAACTCCAGATAAGCTCTCTATTTGCGTCAATGAAGGGTCCTAATCTACAGAAATCAAACAAATCCTAGAGCCAGCATTGTTGTGGATTAATCACGGCCACGAACACATGCGTACAATTATCCAAGCGTTTAATTTCTTGCCCCTCATTGCTATTCCGCAGCGACCATACGCCAAGAATCCCTATCGATAGCGCTCTCTGTGAAGATGGAAAAAGAACTCGGTGACGGATCACAACGTCTCGGCGTTTCCATCCGCCTCAACAAACGCCAGCTACGGTCACAATTACGTTTTCTTGCGACAACCTTGCGAAAGCCTACTGGCAAAGTTTTGAGACAAAGACACAGTCTCCGGAGCCAAAGGCGTCCACAATGAAAATGGATCTCTCAAGCTCAGCAACTGAGATTACCATGTCACAGTCACACGCGGCTATCGTCGTGCACTTTAACCATAAGCATGATGCTGCAGAATGGACCGACGACATCTGTCGGCCAGTCAAAGGACAAAAGTATCAGGTCTATACTAAGGAGAATTGGAGCAAGGTGGAGTTTGAGGGTTTGAAAGGGAAACTGGGAATTAAACAGGAAAAGAAACCGAAATCGACCGTGAAGGGACGGAGGACCCCTGAACCAAAAGAGGCAGAGGGGTCACATAAACAAAAACAGAAAGAAATAGGTATCAAACAATAATCAGTTTTTATAGTTGGATTCTAAGCCTCGGATAGCGCAGGGTTGTCAGACGAGAAAAGGCGAGCGTTACAAACGCTGCGCCCAATTCGAACATTGGACGTGCTTTCTCATGTTGTCTTCGGCGCAAGGTCCAGCCTACGCCAACAACAGTCGTTGTCGACATGCTTTTTCAGCATGCTGATGATGTCGTCCTGATCAGTGTAGTTGAGTGAGGAGATGAACTTGAACCCAGCCTCCTGGGCAGTGTTGAATATCGTGTCTTCGCTCTCTACGGTGGCGGCCTCCACATAGGTTGGGGACAACCCCGTCAATATGCACTGGTGGGGCTTGTAAGATGTTTAAAGTGACGCATTGCACAGTTCTCGGTATTCTTAACCTGCGATAACAACTGTTGGGTAGCCGCTGATGTCTGAATTAATGAAATTGGAATGACCTGGGCAAATACAGCCTTTGGTTCCAGCCCCATACTGTTACAACAGGAAAGCAACATATGAACAAAGGAGCAAAGTCTGGACGACGTGACCACCAAAGTGTAGAACAAGAATGACGACATAGGTTCCACCAGTAGCCTCGTGTAGGGAACTCTAGATAGGAGAGGAGACAAGTTACAAGTCATGACATCCGTCACCGAAGATGAACAGAAGGGTGCTCATGCTGATGTAGCATCACAGTTTCCAGAGGTAACGTAGCAGTGCAGCTGTATACCTAATTGGGACAGCATATCTCGACGCAACAGCAATTTCCATCACGGCAGTGCATCGTTATGCAGCCCCTGGCAAATCACCCCACGATATTATCCTTCTCCAGATATGGAGGCCGACAACTATCTGGACAGGCGAGAGGGCTGAAACATCCGCCCCCGCCTCCCGGGCCTCTCAAGCACACGAAGAGATGTGTTGTCATCGGTAGGTAGATAGGGCTACTGTAGAACCCCGGTTCCAAGAGGTTGATCCCCGTAGGCCCGATCCGCTTTCGCGGGGCCAGCTCATCTCGGCGGCCGCCCTGCGGGTTGCTTCTTGGCCCATTTGGCAGCTTTTGAGCCGTGGGGCAGTATATCACTGTTGAAATATCATGAATGAACGCCAGGTTTGACGACGTCAATAGAAACAAACGCTGAAGCGCGCACGAGATGGAAACCAGACCACGCAGACGTCAGGACGGCGGGCTTGTCCATTGTAGGCAATCTAGGACCTGGCTCCTCCGCGCTCAGTCAGCCCACGTCGCTCGTTCCGGACCACCGCCGCCCCCTTTACCACCCCACCGGCCCCACAGGTCCGGAAGAGCACCCTAGAGTGGGAAGACGTGGCAAGGAAAGCAATATCCGAGCCAGATTATATCTGCAATGGAACTTGGTCAAGTGATCCGCAGCAAACATGCCTCAATAGAGCGCTCTTCCCGCCAGAAACCGGTTTAAGCGGGAAGCCTGTATAGGAAGGAAGACAGACAGATAGATAAATGTATCAATAACCGATGCAACACCGAGTCATTCTCTCGGTCTTGCCGTGCCAAGTTTTCTGGGGCTTGCTGACAGGGCCCGTTCCATTGCATTGCGGTCCGCGGCGTAAGGTCCCTGTTTTGGGAGTCTTAACGCTCGGTTTGCTATTGTTGCCTCCACTCCCGTCTATTCTAAAATGGCGATCACGGAAACCGATGCCGGAAACAATGGCTGAGGCCTCGGATTCTAGAAACTGTCCAAACTGTCAATAAAGAGGGCGTTGACTGCCTCGATCTTACCTTTCATCCTCACCATCCAGCACCCCTTCACAGCTCTCCCGATAGTCTATTTACGATTACCGCACCGACAACATGAAGATGCAGATCACCGTTGTTCTCTCGGCCTTGTTGGCTGCTGTCGCTGCCTGTAAGCAAACACCCGGCGTGTTTCCATCCTGTCTTGCATAGTTTGAATCAAATACTGACGCTTCATCTTGCAAAAGCCCCCGTCATTCCCGTTCCCGCAGAGCTCGAGGGACGCGATTGGCAATGCAGCCCGCTCGGTCGTAAGTGTGCTTCCTATGTTTTGCGGAGGAGGCTCGGACTCGGTGCTAATCTGACTTTTAGAAATCTGCATTGCTGGCAACAACTGCTGCTCTGGGAAGTGCGACAACCCTCCCGACAGGCAGTATGGCATGCCTGAGTGCGTCACAGAATACACCCAACACACCAAATAAGTCGGTACCGCTGGTGCAGATGCAAATGTAGTCGAGGGTCTTTTTTTTCTTTTCTTTTTTTCTTTTTTTGCTTGGTAGAATAGTGTATCATCCAATCATCTATTCCACGCAACAAGCCGCCTGTATCCGTACTGAGCTCGCGTGACAATCACAGCGCCCTAGTTGTGCACACCTCTGGATGTGTGCGCGTGTGCCAATAGCATGAGTGGTTGCGTTCCGCTGATATGACTGCTGGGATAAAGTAACCCCACCGCCCGAATGAAACCCAGGGTTGGTTTTCATTGCGCAGTATTGAGATGACAGGGCGCTCTGCACTACACACTGTACAGATTACGGCGACGTGTGCCCAATCAAGGGTTTCTGTGAAAGAGACCCTTTTTGCACCTGCCTATCGCAGAAAGCAGCGAAACCGAGGGTGTGGCGAGAGACATTGATTCCACGTTGCATGTTATCCGTACTGCATAACAGTCCGGATTTTAAAAGCCGTAGATAGATTGTGGTTCCACTATCGTGTGTCGTACGACTCGCTGACAGCCTCTGTAAATGAGGAACGTGAGCTAATCGTTATTTCCGGGGTCGAGTACTCAGTAGCACACCTCTGCCGAGGTTATATTTGTTAGCGCGGTGATGTGCCACTTTCTTTTCCTCTGCTACCCCTATCCTATTAGTTATCCTAGCATGATCGACTGCCTTCCCACGCCCGTTGTCGTACTATAAGAAGCTAGGATTCCTTCTCTCTAGTTTCTTGAGTTATTAGACGTGTCAGCAATATTTATCAAGTAGGGGGACAGCTAGGCATCACGTGCCCAGCCAGTGTCGTGATAGAAATGATGTTACAGATCAGAGCACACAGCAGGGGATAGGAGAATTGGGATCAATAAGGTTTGGTCTATAAAACATGACTTCAGAAAGTGAGATGCTATAGATAGACAAAAAGAGGTTAATCGACACGAGATATGGCACCTGTGAAGGCCGTTGCAAGTTGCGGAAGTGACAGAAGCTATCATAACATTGAATAATTGTTTTAGTAAACTTGACTATCTCTATGCATATGTATCTTTGCTTTCACTTCTATTATAACGTCGCAAAATCGACTGAAGTACGTCCCATAACAGTACGTTCGTCTATGGTAATACGACCGTCTCTCTTGCACAACTTGGTGCGATCCTCTGAGAAGGGCGCCTTTGAGGTACAGGTCAACGCTATGCATAAAGCAGTGTTCGAGCCAAGAGTATGCTGGGTAGAGTACTGGCAGGCTTAGCACGTTCTTCGAGATGGAGTCAACCCCAAAACGGCGCGTACCAAGTCATTATCTCGTCCTGGGTGTCAGGACACCTTCATGGGCCCCTTCTGCCACAGAGGGTGAACCTCGCTTTCCTCATAGAATGTGTAGATGCCTTCCGCGGCTCGTATCTCAAAGTTCCAGATCAGCCTGGAAAGAACCAGGCGCATCTCTGCGTTGGCGAGACTAACAGCGCAAGGTTCTATTAGCAAATGTCACGATGACTCGAGCAGGGTACACTGCAGCAGAGCAGCACTTACTTCTTTCTAATGCAGTTTCGATAGCCGACCGAGAAAGGTTGGACTACCTTCTTGGCATCGTTATCGAACCTAGGGTCGCCCAGCCACCGCTCTGGGATGAATTCCTCAACTCTAGAGAAATGTTCGGGGTTGTGGTACAGGGCCCATTGCCAAGTGTCCATAGTCTTCTAGAATGCAGGATTCAGGTCAGCTCCAACCTCTTCACTGGGTACAGCAGAAACACTCATACGCCCTCTGGGATGAAATAGCCCAGAATCTCGGTGCCCCCTTGTTTAGCCATACACGGCTGGGACCCGGGAGCCGGAGGATACAATCTCATACTCTCGCTCAAAATAGCCGTCATGTACAGGAGTTTTTGGACGCTAAGCAGGTCAATCTGACTCTCGCTTGAAAATGTCGACAAGACCTCCTCGGTAAAGCTTTTTCAGGCAGTCAGGGTTAGTTGTTAAGAAATAGGTCGTTCCGGTCAACGCCGTAGCTGTCGTCTTAAAGCCAGCAGTAATCAAGGCAAACGCGTTTAAGGTAAGCCCAGGGAAGGTCATCGCCTGTCATTAATCAGCAAAAGACACTTCGTAACCTAGTATGTTCCGATTTAAACTCACCGAGCCTGCAGTTTCTGACTTTCTGATCATAGAATCCATGAAATCCGGACGAGCCGTTCAGAGTTCCATCCTCTTCTTCACCTTCTCCCTTGTCAGCGCCTGGTTCTCGGCTAACTTCGAGGCCACATTTTTGAGAATAGTCTTTCTATACAACGGAGCAAGCCACAACAGCCGACTGGTGGCTGTCAAGAAGAACATGTTTTTGACACTCTTGAACATGATATTGATCCAAGGGTGATACGTTCCGTCCTCAAGGCACCCAAACGGCTCGCCAAACGTGAGGTCACCAATGATATCGAAGGTCGTAAAGTTAAACCATTTCTCGAGATCTATGGGGCCGGTGTTGGTTTTTGGTGTCTCATGGAGTCTCTGAATGAGTTTATCGACATATCCCCTGATGATGGGCTGCTGATCCAGCATGGTCTGCGCAGAGAACCCGTGGGCAAGCACGCGGCGGTAGCGCTGGTGATCTACACGGGTGAAACCTATGATGTTTAGTCGGTTATTTGCGTTGTGCAATGGGTCTTTCGGGTTCTCCTCTGACTTATGGTTGCTTTTCACACTTTCATGGGCGTTGGGGTGGTGGATGGATACGTGTGTTGAGCCGACCCGGACGACAGGGCCGTACTGTTGATGAAGCTTCAAGATCATGCGATGGCCGTGGCCGGAGGTTCCCAGAGCTTAGGACCCGGGATCTTGCTTAGAGGGCTGAAGACCAATTCGTAGATGGCGTAGCCGATGTGGTAGGCTAGAAGCTGGGAAGTGTTAGCGATAGCTCATAAAGTTGACTGTGGCAATAATCTTACTCCAACAACCGCAGCAGCTGGCGCCAATATCACTAGGGATATGCCCTTGGTTTCGTAACCCAAGTTTAGTGTCATCGTGGCGTTGAACAGTAACTCAACTACCCCACTTCCGAAACACCCCCGCATCCGAAACACCCCCGCATCCGAAACACCCGATTTCTCCTCTTTCACCACCATCACCACCTTTTTCAAACTATCATAACAATTACCATATATAACCAACCAACGCCATTTTTTCAGAATACCTTCTTTAACCCATCATGAAGCAATACTACAAATATAAGCTCCAACAGGCCCTTCTAGAGGTAGCAGCTGGGAAGGGTATCCGGGAAACAGCTCGCGCATGGGGCATACCAGTCACATCACTTTATCACCGA
>MU843426.1:5857-66381 GCA_030867255.1 Colletotrichum somersetense | reverse complement strand
ACTATATGGGATATCCAGCGGGCGTAAAATACGGATATCGGCGAAATAGATAGTCCGGTTGAATCCAGCGCATCCGAATTATCCAGCGAGGCCGAAAGTTGTATATGGTTGGGTGGCAAGCCTGAGGAATAAGTGGTGATAGTGGTGGTGATGGTGGTGGTGATAGTGTTTCGGATGTGGGGGTGTTTCGCAAGTAGGGTAGTTGAGTTAATGTTCCAAAGGTGTTGATAGGCTTCGGCGGGGTTAGACTTTGGTGATGCTGCAAAACGATGGAGGTCCCAGCATGTGCTGGACTCTGTGTATTAAATACTGACCGATGCCATTTAAAGCAAGGGTTCATCGACTTCAGATACCCTCCGTTCGGCGGTACGGAGTGCAATCCGCGCCGGACATAGTCTACTCGGCGATCTTCAAGCGGATTACGGAGTACACGGCACGAGTACGACACCAATCGATACGTCGCGGTCAATGGGCGTCGTATCTATCGATGGCACTGTAATTGCATCGGAAAACAACAGGAAGCGGGGCTGGCGGTCTGGTTATGCACAGGATGCTACGCAGTAAGGCACTCGATCCAGGCGGCCCCCTAAAAGTCTCTCGGGGATACCAATCCGCTGCTCGGCCCAGAGCAGGCCTTGAGAATTTAGCGAGACCGAAGAGTGGCCCGATGTTAAGTTTACCTACTTAGGTAGGAAGGTGCCCTACAGAGCAAGTGGGGATGCCCGCTTGTCCAATGACACGCGCTATCCCTGCGCTTGGCTACTCGGACGTTGTTGTTTCCGCTGAACTTTGTGTATGGGCTGGTGTTCAGGTTCCCGAAAGATTGGTTGGTCTACCGCCACCACTCACATATGACGCAATTACGGATACGATATACGGATATGCGCTGCAATATCCTCGGCCAGAATAGCATCGCAATCCCGTTGGGGAATTCCGTCAAGTAGAGATGAAGCCCTGTTGTCCGGTAGAGTTCAATGCCTCATAGATATTTCCTGTCGTATTTTGGCGTGTTCTCTACCTACATTACTCTTATTGAGAAAGGCATCTCAAGAGTATTGGTTTCAGCATTCTCACGGCCCATTTCGTTTTCAGATGTCATTTTACTATACATAAGCATCAGTTGCTTCCTTTCGGGTTAGCTCACTTCAGTCATCTTTCATACGTATTCTTCAGCGCCCTATTGTACGCTCCAAGATTGTAACATTTCTTAACTAGCAGATACGTGTGATTGCGTTCGACATGGACATCCTCAAAACAGACCCTCTCTACCTCGGAGGCGCCCTTCTTTGCGTTGCACTTATTACGGTGTGTATCAATCATTAAGCGCAACTAATAATCAATATTAGCCAAACTAACTAGGTGGGAAGCAGTATGTCTACGCTGGCATCACCAATCCGCTTTCGCATATTCCAGGCCCATGGTACACCCGCTTCACCACGTTGCCCTCAGTCTATAAAACCCTTAGGGCGCACCATCCTCTCTGGATCCACGACCTACATGCGAAATACGGCCCAGTAGTGCGATTTAGCCCACACGAGGTTGACGTCTCTGACCCACAAGCACTGCAACACATCAACGCCGCTAAAACTGGCTTCCTTAAGTCACCCTGGTACTCCACACTAGTTACAGACACCTCTAGCGTCTTCAACGAGACCAATCCAGACATTCATCGAAAGTATAGACGACTTCTCTCGAATCCTATGTCTGAGACTGGCCTAAAGGCCTTCTTGCCCCGGATTGATAACAAAGTGCGATTTGCTATCTCGCGTATCTGCGACGAGAATAAAGTTCGCGGGGCTGCCGACGTTGCCAAATGGTTTATGTTTCTCTCTTTTGATGTTATTGGCGATATTACCTTTGGTGAGTCGTTTGGGAACCTAGAGAGAGGCGAGGTATGTCGACGTTGAAGTCTTTACTATATCCTAACTAACCATAATGTAGAAGAAGCAATCTGTCACCGATTTTGTCAGCTTAGGATTCGTCGGCAGCCTTCGCACTACGTTCCCATTCATCGCCTTCCTGTCGCTCTATCTCCCTATTCCAGTCTTTAAGGACGTCACAAAAATTCAGTATCGAACTTTGGATTACAGCCAGGCCGCAATAGACCGCCACGCTAAACGCATTGAGGAGTCCGGCTCTGATATAAACCCAACTGTCTTCTCAAAGGTATATAATGCAGGGCAAGAAGACACATGGACTTCCATTGAGATCCGCGACAACGCTCATGTCTTTATTGTAGGCGGCAGTGACACCACTGCCAACTCTATGATCTACCTTGTCTGGGCAGTGTGCAAGCACCCTGAAATTAAAGCCAAGCTCTTAGATGAGCTAGATGGTCTCCCAGAAGATTTTACTTACGAAGATCTGAGGGAGCTGAAGTACCTAAATTGGATTGTCAACGAAACATTGCGGCTCTATACAGCTCTACCATGTTGCCTCCCGCGCACAGTTCCTGCCGGCGGTGCTGAGCTGGCTGGAAAATTTATCCCTAGTGGCTTTACAGTCTCAACACAGGCCTATAGTCTCCATCGCAATGAGGAAGCTTTCCCTGATCCATTCCGCTTCTATCCAGAGAGGTGGGAGCACCCTACACAGTTGATGAAGGACTGCACTATGCCGTTTGGAGGAGGTTCTAGAAGTAAGCTGGCCTACCCTTTGCCCTATTTGAATTTTCTTGTTCTTTAAAGTTACTAACATTCCAAAGCCTGCCTGGGTCGACACTTGGGCCGAATTGAGCTTCGTCTGATGACTGCGAGATTCTTCAAGGCGTTCCCTAAAGCCACAATATCTGATTTAGAAGGAATGTGCGAAAAGGATATGGTGCCCGCCCTAAACTTCCTTATGGTCCCTAGTGGACATCGTTGCTTAATTAGCTTGAATGGGCAATAACGCTCTTGTACATTCCTTACGCTACATGTTTATATAATACGATAGAACTATTTCTACGTAGTATAGTATTAGGTACAGTTGTAGGGTTGATTCAAAAAGGGGCTTCATGTTTATAAATCACCGATCCCGCTGGCCGCTATCAGATTAGGAAAAGCTGAATGAAGCTGCCTCTGGTCTCTTCACTCTTCCTTCTATCTTCATCAAACAGTAATCGCCCATTCAACAAAAATCCCAGGCTGTATTCATTATTAGATAAAAACAACACACTTACACACACACACGTAACGAAGTATTTAACCTTGTTGTTGGAAGGACTGGATGAAGACTTCTGCACGCGTGCTGTCGATGTAAAAGGCTTGTTTTCTCTGAGTCTAGGCTGTTCCTTGAATAGACCTGGGCTACTGAGTCATGCGTACGAATCGTGTCAGAATGGTATTCCAACACTTGTCCTATAAAGAACTTCCTCAGCTTGGTGCTCACTACGCGGTAAGCATAGCGTAAAAGGATGCACAGCAAAAGACACTTATGCTAAAAGCCTCAGATTCTAGGGTCTTGACAAGGAGGCGTTGCTTTGTACCCTCCCTCTTACTATAATATTAAAGAGACCTAGTAATCTTTAGCCTAGAGCTTCTAGGTAGAGACGTAGCTAGTCTAGCGGCGGTAAGGGTTGGACGAGATATCTAGTACATCATAATCTATTCAGAGTCTCTTATCGCTATATAGGACCTGGTAACTTCTTATAATTTGTTGGCGTTGTGGAAGCAGCGGCTGCAGCTATTGAGGCCAAGCACGGGCTGCAGTATCAACAACAGGTGAGCTATGCTGCAATTATGTCTTGCTTATGAGACTTGGATTTGATTTACTTATTAAAAGTAAAGGTTTTACTTGTTTGACTCTCTTGCGTTTTCTAGTGACTCTGCTTCAACTCCGGTCCCAGGTCGGAATCTACGAACCGGACCTTGTACAGGTTGGCATGCGCATCCATCTGGGACATGATATCCGCTTCTCTTAGCTGCTTCCTTGACCGCATATCAAGCCCGTGTGCCAACCCTGCCAAAGAGCTGCCTCTCCAAGCAGGAAGACCCAAGCGTTTCGTTTCGGCTATGGAGAGGAGACAGAACAAGCATCCTCCCAAAAGTGCCGCAAACGGTAGAGACAGGAATCCCCACTCAACCCGAATAAATACTACCCAGTTTTGGGTTCCGCCTTCGTTTGGCTCCGTCTCCAGGGAGAGATCACGAATGTACTTAGACATACTCGCTGCGACTGTCTCAAAGGTGGCAGTTAGGTTTTTGGATGTGCCTAAGCTGTCTATCACGTTCACTTGACTACTCCCTCTCCATGGATAGGTTAGTTGTTTCGTTTCTAACGGGCTTGCTCGGCGTGCGAATCCGTCCATGAATAAGCCTGTAATAGACCCGGCGGCGTTCTGGGTGATGTTGAATTGCAAATTCTGTTCAGCCTCTAGACCTGTGGAAGTATGATAGTCTTCCTTGGATATGAAGAGTTGTAAGTCGGTTCGGTTCATGTCCATTTCGTTATAGTTCAGGCTATAGCTGGTGTTTGTGTTGTACCATTTTGATTCAATTGCCTGCTCAGGATCCATGGCCAGGAAGGAGTCGAGATTTCGATGCGTGTAGGTTCCAAGAATGGTTTCTCGCAAGTTGCCTTGAACGATGTCGGTCTGGTAAATATTGGTGCAAAAGTATAAGGCGCACTCTTGCGCAGAAACACTGCTGTCTTCCCAAGGCTGTCGATTTTCGCGGAATTCCTTGCTTGCTTCTATGATGGCAAAAGAAACAATGAGGGACCTGGAGTCCCGGAAAGAAAGTGTTTCGAGCGGTTGAGATGTGGCTTTAGCTACAACTTCTGTGTTTGTGAAGCCTAACCCTTTGAGACGTATAGCTTCCAAACCTGCCGAGTCAATGTTGGAGATATTCATATTTAACTCTCTGATGTCGTATCTGGTGTAGGTTGTGTTTATATCTGGTACCATAATTGGGTAATAAGGCGCGAGGTAGCCGACGACGGTTAGGCTGTCATCTTGTGCGTCCAGACTCACGTTGGTTGTCCCACGTGACTTAACTAAATCCTCCGATATATCATTACAAGCGCTGCAAACCGAGAGAGATGCGTATGGTGTCCAAGTGCAGTTGCCGGAGGAGCACTTGAAGGACGGTGTCTGTGCTTCCGCCGAGCTCAGTCTGGAGAAGCCTGACCATATTGCGCCAAAAATACCAACATCGTAATCTGAAGTCATTGTAAAGCCCGTTAATGCTCCATCTGGTACTTGAATAGCAAGAGCAGCTCCGGATATGGCGTAAAATGACCCAATGTCTAGTTTGCTGGATTTGCCAATAGTTGCCTTCGGAGTAGGATCCGCTATTGGTACTTCTTTGCCCTCAAAAGAAATGATGGCTTGAAGAAAAGGCTCAAAGCCAACAAGGACCACAGTTGCTAGAGCCCCGAGTGCTATCCAGTGTCTGTTATGGTGTTATGTTAGTTGAGAATGCGTAGGCGAAGACGTAATGCTTTCCTCAGTTTTGACCACCAAAGCAACTTTAAACCACCCCAAGGCCCCCTGCTCGCCTCTTCGAAACGATCGAAAACCATGAGATGGACATCCCTCCGCCGAAACCAGTTCCATTTTCCTTGACTTATGCAAGCACTAATTGCGAATGCAAGACTTGCTCTCGAGGTTGCCCCTAGGATGGAGACGACTGTGTTCAAGGAATATTCAAACCTCCATGTCGACAATGGCTTGTTGTTGTAAAGGGGCAGGAGAACAGCAATTGCCGCTAGCGCCATGATACTCAAGATGACAGCGCAGATTTCGAGGATCCAGTGATACTGGCTGCTGGGTGGTGTTGCGTTTGTCTTCTGCAAAAGGCCTTGTTTCGAAGTTGAGCTCCTATTTTCTCTACCCAGACCGTCTACATCCAGCTCGGCCGATGCTGAAGTAAATTGCGAAACAGGCTTTCTCTTCAATTGGGGCGAAAGACCTGATGAGTCGTCTGTACTGTAGACCATGTCTGAGCGCGAAGTATGTGGCTGCTCAGGAAGTGAAGGATTTCTGTTGAAAATGTGGCGCATCTCAAAAGACTGCGTCGAAGAATCGTGGAAGGGGTCTCTTGGTGTTTTCGACATCGTAACTTGGCTAAGAAGGACCGATCAGCAAAGGTAGTGAAGGAACATGGTGTCGGGGGGAGAGAGTGGATTATTCTAAAAGACTATTACAGGCACTGAAATACATAATGAGCGCTTATAGCCATTCCTGTCAGATTTTAGGTCCTGTTCTGGCGCTATAATGCCTGCACTGTATCTGTATCCCTGCGCCAATTGTAATACCACACTTTAAACGTGACACGAGAACGGCTTACTTCCCGGTCTCTACACGCTCCTGTTGGTCAAATGCGAATTGGCGCCTGGGTTGTTCCGCCGCCAAGCGTCTCGGGAGACCTGCAGACTATTCCATGTTGCGGCTTTGAGCCTCTCTACCTCGCATTTCTGCAGATCATTCGCTTACGTGTGATAAAACTAGCCAATTACTTTCCGTAATCTACCATTATCCCCTATGTGTAATGAGGTATAACAAAGTCATTTGGCGGCTTCATTGGCCAAATCGTTTTTGGGAGCTTAGGTGCCCTTTCTGTAGATTGTGCACACTAATTTGGGCATTTCCGTAAGACAACCAAAGCATCTAGAAGCGCCTTTCATAGGGTTAGGGTTATAAGCCACTAGGAGTCTCAGCGGTGACAGGCTACAGAGTTAGATGTTTGATTAAAACTTATTAGTAGTGCTAAAATCACGTACTAAAATTACAAAGAAATCTACAGTTTAACATAGCTTAGTATAGGAGTAGTGGAAAGCGTAAGGGCGACCGCCCCGTGGCCTGTCATTCGCTGATGCTTACTTCTCACTCCTAGTTGCACCAAGAATATCCTGATAAGCAACCTCAACGATGTCTGGCTTGGTGTTTGCCTTGATAAGGGGGCTGCTTCAAAGCAACTACAGACTTTCATCGACCATCACGCCATAAACTTATGCAAAAACGCGGTGCCTAGAGCCAGAGGAGTAGTTCGGTGCGAGCAAGCCATGCAGTACAAGGGCTGGTAGAAGTTTAAAGAATCCATGCAGCGGTTCTCCAGGGCAAAAGACACAAGAATCAGAAGAATAGCACGACCGGGAGGCTCGTTTCCTCAACACAAGTTCCAAAATCCATCGCAGCCCAATCTACCAACTGTCGTTAATAAGGCCTGCGTACTACATAAGCTTTAACATAGTCGCTGACTATATTATTTCAGTAGCCAAGGCAAACATTGGTTCCAAAACTTGGTCTACTAAACTCGCAGACTTTCGAAGAAAAAAGAAGGCATCGACAGCAGAGGACATTACGTTGTGCGTCGATACACTATGGAGGCGCTCTAAAGACGTCAGATATTATCATAGATAGAGTAGCATTTCATAAAGTCCTTCTCATAAGCATTGGTATCCTTATAACAGATAGGCTTATGGGATTCCCTTGTCTTCAAGTGGAATTATCAGTCGTGCGGAATCCGGAGAATAAAACAAACACAATGCCACTTACCAAAATCACGATCTACCAGAACAAACAAAGAACCCGTAGGATCACACAAGACCAGAAAAACGTGCAAGTAC
Organism: Colletotrichum somersetense; assembly: GCA_030867255.1. Classification (NCBI taxonomy): domain Eukaryota; kingdom Fungi; phylum Ascomycota; class Sordariomycetes; order Glomerellales; family Glomerellaceae; genus Colletotrichum; species Colletotrichum somersetense. The sequence goes on along the minus strand of MU843426.1, from coordinate 58,833 downwards.
ATCAGGAGCCAGTATCTACCCTTCATTTCAACCCATCTACTCACTGAAATCACGAAACGTATTGTTCAGCGTCACGGCGATTCCGTTTCCGCTCGTGTGTCTTGTCAGCTTGATTGTCATGACAGCAATCAATCATGGAGCGTTCGAAGTGCCATTAACCTCGCTTGAGTCAGTCTACAAAAAGCTGAACCTTGGGAGTATCGACTGTGTACCCTTGATTTGGAGTGGCTCGAGGCCATACTGGGGAAGGCCGATTCTACGAAGCCCCATGGGTCTAGATTAAACGGTGCTGTATTCACTGTTTCTATTTCGAAGTACGTGGTCAAGGCAGGCAGACGCACAGTTTCACTGGGAGACTTGTTCAAGACGAGTGGGCTCTTGGGCAGTGAAACCTCAAGAAGTAATACTTTGATTATCACATCCCCATTGATCAGTACCCTTGTATTCCGAACATGCTTGGGCTGCTAAACTCACGAGTCCTCCGCACGCGGTTTTTCAGACGGTTCCGTTCCAACCTCCACGCCGGAGATAAACACCGCACTGACGCCTTCCATCAAGACAACAAATACACACACCAAGCTAGCCACGACAAAGTGGCAAATCGTAGACCCAATCTCAAGCCACGACCCCTCGTCCCTCACGACCCAGAAGAAGTGAAGCGTGAGGATGTCACTCATCCCAACAGCAAACATGAACAATGCCGACGGTGCTACGCCCAAGAGCTTGTTGAGGATGCCGAGGCTCGCGGATACGAAGACAAAAGGGATCATTATCTTGAATATGAGCATTGCCCCTTGAGCGAAGGGGTCAAACATCGGGAGGAGCCGACAAACGCTTTCCAGGCTGAAGGTTGAGATGGACGCGATGTTACCCGTGCTAAAGAAGGCCGACTGGAAGAGGACGAAGAAAAACAGCGCCACTCGGGCGTCAGATAGCCTCAGAGGGCGGAACCGCAGCCCGTTGCTGGCTGCGCTTGGAGGAGACTGGGTCCTTTGGGCCTCCTTCGTGGGAGGGTCGGTGTGAGCGCCTACGAATGCCTGGATGCGATTCTCCAATTGTATCCATGAGAGTAGTGTTGTGATATAAACGACGTAGAAAAGAGCCTCATACGAGATGGTGAGAATCACAAACGTCGGCGCGAAGGCCAAAAATATGACCATTAATCGGTGGATGTAGTGGCTGTTGGGCTGTAATTGATGTGCGAGCGGTACGAGCAGGGAGGCGATTAATACAAGCCACCCGGCTACTTGTTTCGTGCGAGGCAAGCCTCCTTTCGCCTGTAGAGAAAGCGCGCTGGAGCGCGTAATGATTATTGAAAGCATGACGAGACCCGTCTGGTTCAAGGTCAGAAAGCGTTCTCGGTTGGAGTCGACTTTAGCACTCACCTGAAAGCCGATCAGGAATCTGGATAGGCGATTCTCGAACGACGGTTTGGAACTGACTCCTGGGAAGTTGGCGACTATTGTACGTTCCAAAAGCAGATATCCAGCTCCAACAGTTACCATAGACAGTCCACCACATACGCTGCGCGTGTTAGCAACTGCTCTCACTCCTCATCTTGGGTCTACTTACACCAATGTGAGGCTCTCAACTTTGTTTGCCGGCAGAAGTGTGAAGATGCCCATTACCGCACATGAGACAAACCAGGTGGTTGTCAGGACGGGATGCTTTTGAAGGAAAGAAAGGCCATGGGCCAACGGGTAGAACGCGCCAATCCAGAAGAGTATCGTGAGGACTTGACGGTGTATGTACCCAACCGCCTGTGTATCAGTGGGGTCAACTCCGGTACCACAACTCGCAGATAGGCCGGCCTCCTTACCAAAGATTCAACAATTCCTAGGTATACTGCAGCCCCTAAAATCAGATATAGCAGATCGTTTCCGGACGTAATGTTTCCGAAAAGAGCTTTCCGTCCTTTGACTAAGCTTTCCCTTCGCGCATATACTTCTTCCCAGAAAAACACGGGGAAGAGGGCGTATGCGTAGTACGTCAAGGGCGAGCGGGATGCCACGAACGAGGCAAAAAAAGCAGCCAATATGGAGGAGAAGACTATCGTGCCGCCGGTTGACCGCTGGGGCTGTGTGGTACCCTGAAAAACGTGAAGATTAACCACTGTAGTCAGTGCAAATGCTGTCCAACCAATATACCCCATCGTGATGAGCGCCCGCAGGAAAAGCCAGTCGTACGTCTGGAGGTACCTCAAACCCTCGAGCGCAGTCTTGATCAGGGTAGCCGTCTTTTCGGTAGCTTCTTCAAAGCTTCCTCCGTCGATTAGAGTCTGGATCGCCTGGACTCTCTCTATGGGGGTACGGTGCTCTGAGCTCAGAGGCTTGTACGGGATATAACGCAGCTGATTTGTCTTCTTTATGCGCTCTTTAACACCGTACATCTCAAGGATTTCCTGTGCGTTGGCGAGGAGAGCCTCTGCCTTTTCCTTAGGCTTTGCGTCGAGATAGGAAAGAGGCAGCTCTCCAACAGAATTGACCGGGGATTCCACTCCTATCAAGTAGGCCATCAAGGCTGCTACATCTGCCTGTGCCACCTCGTGCCTCCTGACGTTGTCGAGATTCCAGTCAGATGAGTACTTATCGTGACCAGGGGCAACAGAACCTGCTGGGTAGACCACAGGCTTTGCGACCCCAGATCCCCAAGCAATAAGTGGAGTCCTTGTATTATCAGGGTGGCCGTCTCCATGACTTCCCCAGTCGCTCATACCATGATCAGCTGTAAAGATGAAGGCTGTCCTGTCGTCCGAATAGAACTTGTTTACTAGTTCAGTGATCTCTTTAACACCCTGGTCAACCAGCTTGATGTTGTTGAGGTACTCCTTTGAATAAGGGCGATGGAAATGTCCGGCTGTGTCAATCCCCAGTAGGTGCAGGAAAAAAACACCTTATTCTGTCTCAAGGCTTCATTCAGAGTCTTGTTTGTAGCTGCTGCTGCAAACAGGTCCTTCACGTGGTCAAAGACCCATAGATCGAGGTGGGTAGAATCCTGCGTAAAGTCTTAAACCGGCAGCGTAACAGTGAGCGTCAATACGCCCGGGTGTCGCGCCATGATTGAACATGGGGAGGATGTCAGGGCTGCCCCAGCTCCAAGTGTGCCTGCTGCGGTTGAAGACGCCGTCGAAATCAACGGGATTCATCTTCCAACCCGTGGCAACGGCCGACACGTCCTCGTACAGGCCAGCGATGAGCGCAACGTGCCCGGGTCTCGACTCCGTAGGCACCCTCGTCCAGGATACACCAAAGGTACCATGGTCGAGCACCCGCGAGCGCAAAAAGGGCGCAAGATGGCGTGGCGTCAGGTCGTCTTCAGTCTTGGGAAAGGGCTCGGGGAAGGCTTGAAAGGCCTTATCAGCGCGCAGCCCGTCGCCTATTCGAGCTTCAGATCAGCAAACTCCTCAATTTACAAGTCAGCCACGTGGCGGTCATACCAACAAAGAGAACAAGACGGTCGGCGGGGGCTATCGTTTCTGAGGGACGCTCTATGGGGACAAGCGGCATTCCCGTGACAATAGGGCTGACGAAGTATATATCGAAAATGGAATAGATGAACACCAGGTGAAAGACCATGGCTATTGCCAGGAACCTGACGCGAGTGGTGGTGCCTGCCGCCATATTGACGGTGTGTGCGTATGTTGTGGCCCTATCGAGCACGCGGGATCGTGGCCTGTTGTTTTGCGCGCGCTAAGGTGGTGAAGTGGCGCCTCAAGCGCAGGCTCCCGCTGTCTCAGGGATAGCCTCAAGTTTGACAGGTAGGTAGGTAGGTGTCAAAAGAAAGTCAAGATTGGGCTAATTGTCCTGTGCTCTGACTCGCATGTGCTGGGCCAAACCCTGCAAATGGACAGAGGCGACACGGCGTGCGCGACCTGATGGGAATAAGGGGTCCGTTTGAAAAGGGCTAACGCACTTCGGAACGGCCCTCGTTCCGGCTCCGCGTACCTTGCGCGCCGCGTGTATAGAATGGCCTGACTGTTCAACAGGCCGCAAGATTGACAGCCCGGCCGGCTGCATGGTGCTCACGGGAGAATGTGCGGGGTATTTGGGGAAAGTGGAGTTTTTCTGCACTGTCAGGCCAGGCTTTTGCCCCTAGGTAAGTAAATTAGAGATGGCCATGTTTTATGATATCGAATTTATCGAAGTACACGCATTTGAGCTTCTTGGTCTCAGTTATGCACTTTTACATACCTCACTCATATCAATGTAAACACAGAGATAACCACAGGGCCTTAGAGGTAGGTAAAAGACTAACGCTTGGAGCTTATTCAATCAACGGCCATTGTTCAAGTATCCTGCTGGGGAAGAAAAACAACCGTGGAGAGGGGGCATGTAAACATGCACAACCTGAGTGTTGGAGTTTTTGTGTACTTACATCTTCAGTCCACAAGACAGACCTCAGTCTACCTACCCTGACCACACGGCGGCACTTAATGACATAAACCAAATATAAGCAACGACTGTCGTGAACGATAGTCATTCAACTCACAGGCGGCGTCGTTTTCTTATTGTAGCCATTTAGTATATTTTTCACAAAACAAACAGTGTCTACATTCCACGAATGCTCTGGTACGAGTCTGACTCTCAGTCAAGTGGCGCATTACGAAAGCCTCCATAATCGAATCTACACATTAGTGGCCTCGGTGATTTTGATCCACATGTCACGATGCGTGAAAACTATGCTGGACGCCTCCTTCCATCCGACGTTGTGCGGCTCCGCGAGCTGGAAGTCAAATTGGCGCAAGAGCTGCTCGTTCAACATTAATTAGCCTTGGTCCGAAATCTGAACCCCCTCTCTCTCGGCGACGTGTAAAATGGGGTCAAATCGACAGCAATTGATCAAACTCACCTCCCAGAATATCTTGTTCAGCTCCATGAGCGCCACCTGCTTGCCGGCACACATCCAGCGGCCGGTGCCAAAGACCAGCTCCACCGTCCTCTGCATCTCTTCCCCGTTCGGCTGGTCCAGGTACCGCTCGGGCCGGAAGATGTCGACATCCTCGCCAAAGATCTTCTTGCTGCGCATCATGCCGTAGTGGGAATGACCGATGGCCGTGCCGCCTGGGACCCATATGCCCGCGATCGTGTCGCCGCCTGGGGGCACGGCTTTGTAATGGCCGTACGTCACGGCCGGCCGCATTCGGAAGCCTTCCCACATCACAGCCTAGAGTAGAGCACACATGTGAGTTTACATACAACTTGCCTAGGATTGTACCCTTTGACAGAGAAACCGATTAGGTGGAAAGGGCTACGGAATAAATCATGATACGCACTTGGAGGTACGGCATGGATTGTGCTTGCGCCAGGGTGATGGGCACTGAGACACTCCCCTTGGCAAGGGCGTTTTCGATGTCGGTCTTGAGGCGCATGTCTAGGAGATGAGAGTTAGCGAGTCAATACGCTATGCGTTATAACCTTGTGTTCATCGTTGCTCTTGACACTGCCTCATTGACTTCCAGTATTGCTGAGGAATAAGGACGGAGTTTCAACGTACTAAATGTCCGTGTTGATTAGTACATATAGCTCTCTGATATAACATTCTCTTCTTAGCGGCACTTACCAAACTCGCGGTGTTGCAATCAAGTACAACATAACAGAGCGGATGACGGTGGCAGTCGTATCAGAACCAGCAAAGATCTGGATCAGGGCCTCATCCTCAATCTCGGAAACGCTCAGCCCATGACGCATGAAAGATCCGACCATGTCTCTGGCATCCTTTTCGTCCACTTCAAAGCGTTTTCGGATTATTTCTCGGCCGATTCTGATCATATGTCGTTAGCTAGATGAAGACAACAGGAGGGCCAAGTAAAAACATGTCCGCAACGTACCCAATGACCCTGCCCACGCCATCCTTGGCATCCGGTCTCGGCTTGAACCTGCTGTTGATGAAATTCCAGCGCACGAAGGGATGAAGCCACGTAACGTCACCGATCACGGCAACCAGTGTCGCGGCCTTGCCAATATCCGCGCTGTACCCGTATAGGTCTTCGCTGGCCTCCACCCAGCCAAACTCCTTTCCGTAGGCGAGCCGAGTGATGACATCGAGTGTGAAGAAGCGACTGAGATCAGCAAAGTCGGTCTTCTCCCTGGTGATGTGCTTCCTCTTGATCACGTCGGCGAACTTGGCGATCTGGATGTCGATGATCTTCTCGAGATCGACGTCACGTCCGCTGTAGCCGCTCGCCAACTTGGCCTTCTTCTTGTCATGGGAGGCCGAGTCCAGGGTGTCTGCCAGGCTGGGTCTGTTGTGGTCGATACGGCTGGCCGACCACCAGGGGTCGCGCTGGTAGGTGCTGCGGGCGCCATTGACGTGTTTCCAGACGTCTGGGTCCGAGGTCACCACGTAGTGAGGCCCGGTGCGGACCAGCGGTGAGTTGTATTTCTCGAGGCTGAGATGAACAGGGCCCATGTCACCGATGACCTGGTGGTAGATAGACCAGAAGTGGGAGAACTTGGCCAGGAAAGGACCCGGGATGTGCCTCAGCTTGTACCATGTTATGAAGGAGGAGGTGATGTACCATGACACGAAAAGAGCTGCAGAATACTTCAGGGCAGTAGCTGTGTCCAGCTCTGTTAATACGAGCGCAGCCATGGTGGTGAAACGTCTCTTGCGGGTCCTTTGGATCTTCAGGCGGATCTCGACAATAATGGCGGATTTCTCGAAGAACTTGAAGCAAATGAAAAGTTGAGCCTCTGAGATGAAAGGAGACATATATATGACAGTGTCCTTTATCCTAACCTATCAGGCAGGTCCCAACCACCTGCATTGCGGGGTAACGTTCCCTCGTTGGGAGGCAACTGCAGGAGAATTCGATATGTCGAGATAAGAGCTTGGCGTCATAAATGTTAAGGCATTCGCACATCCGTACCTCGGCAATCAACGGCTTTATTGGCCGGGTGCATAGAACTATTCCTATGTAACTATCACGGATATCACCAAGAAGTACCCGCGTCGCAAATGTCCACCGGAGCTTGTCTGCACGCAAGATTCTCAACCGCCCGCGGGACCAACGCCACAAGCGCGTCCGCAGCCGCAGCCGGCACCAAACCTGGGTTGTACTCGATGTGGACCTCTAGCCCCCATCTTCCTGCTCGCTGTAGTCAAACGACAGTGGGAACATGGCGCCCCGCGGCCGCGCCGCCCTGGCGCCGCTCAGCTGGGCGACCCGCACTTCAAGCCCCAGACCGAGGGCCATCTCCAGTGCGTCTGATCGCCAGAAGGAAAATCTCTGGTCCCGCATGGCAGTTCCCCAACGGCCAGATTATCGGCAAGTTCGCTAATGGGCGTGCCAAGTCTGACGAATGGAGAAAGGAATATGAAGCTGTGCATCGGGTCAGGGGGTCTTTCACAGGAGAGGTGAGTTTTGGTTTCTCTTCACGGTTCGGCGTCATCTGGGGCATATGTGATTGCATTTTTGTCGATTTCATATTATTCAAGTCTTCTTTGGACATCCTCTTGCTTGGCTTTCACACTCTACAGTGTGATACTGACACATACACATCCTCCTTAGTGTCATCACTAGACCTGAAGATCTGCGAACGTTTTCTCTGGGTGGAGAAAAACACGGAAAGCACTCGAACCTGGGATGGGCTCTCGACCAACTACTTGGGCACTGCAGAGGCTTCCTCCAAGGCGACGGGTGGAAGAAGAAGTGCCAGGTCTTTTATCCTGCGTTCAGCCACCACGGCACCACTTCCCGAGCGGATTCAACAGAGATCGCTGCGAGGAAGTCCGCCCACTACTTGCCCTCCACCCATTCTGACAGTGCCGCAGCTAAACAGAGAGAACCCTTCAGTTTCCGCATCGTCGAAGGTTTAGACAATTCCCTCTGTTCGTTACCGCCAACGTGATTTATGGGCCCTGGCTGAGAAACGTCTTGTGTTGTGACCGTATACCGTCATTGGAGACCCCTATCGCTTTGGCTGAGGCGGTCTCTTTCGATTGGAAGACCTACAATCTCCTAGAAGATTATACCACAGAGTGGCGCAAGTACAACGACCGCATGGTGAGGTCTAGGCGCGTAATCGGCCTCAGAACCCCTCTCGTTCTGTTCTATGAATCGTACGAAGCAGGAGATATTACCTTGGTGAACGCGAGTCGGTCATCCGCGTGGATCTGCTGTCAGATGCTAATCATAAAAAACTGATACACAGCCTAGACGAGATCATCTTAACCAACTTGGACGTCATGGTTCATGCAATCACCTGGGCCATCACGCTCATTGCGGACAACAAGCATGTCCAGCATGAGTTGCATGAAGAGGTGAACGCCAACCGGGACAACCTCCAGGAGTATCTTCCAAGGAGCGATACGCATCTGCACCGATCTTTTCTGGAGACCATTCGCCTACAAACACCTGCGAGTAAGGACTCCCTATAGTACATCAATGCGCCAGCATAGCAATATCCGAAAAAGAGTTTGTTGCTGACAAAGGTGCGTGCCATGCGTATGGTTTTCAACATTGGCGAGAGCTCGCCGTCGGTCAAGAACATCGATGGAGTTCTAGTCAAGCCGGGGGTAAGTACTCCGAGATCCGCCCATCGTCAAAATCATTCCTTTGACCGAAACTAAACCATTGCTAGACAATGGTCCTAGTTGACGTGTTGGCCATCAACGTTCGAAACCCGTTCTAGGGGGAGGATAGCGAGGACTTCAGGCCATCCCGCTTCAAGAATATCAAGGCAACAGATGTGAGTATTTGTGACTTTTAAATTTCTCATTGTTGTCTTCTAGACGTGGCCGTCGCTGACTCTTGTCGCCAACGCTTCAGCTACGATACAACATGGCCATCTTTGGATTCGGCAGCCGGAAGTGTCCAGGACAATATGTCGCTGCGCAAGGGGTCAAAGCACTTCTTGTTCACATATTGAGGCAGTACGACATTGAAGTTATCAAGGAACGAACGGACGGGAAGAGCCACGACACAGGCAAGGCGCAAGTGATTCCGATGGCAGACGTAATAGTTCGCTTGAGCATCAAAAGCAATGGCCGTTAAACAAGTTGGCCACGGCTTAGGAATGAAGCAAAGTATAGAAGCGGATGGATACTTGCCCTGATTTGCAAAGCCAGCATCTCGTCAGTCATCCTAGATGTGTTCCCAGACATGGATGAATGCGAAATAAGTATTTATGCTTCCTAGGAAGGTCCTTTAAAAGCCGAATTATCGTTGTCTTCCGAATGAACCTGGAAACCCGATTGGTGGACATGGTTCCGGTGCAGCGGCATGAGCCTGACTGTCAGGGCCTAATACTCCTAAGCGGGTGTACAGACCTCTGGATTCGGGCATTTGTAGAACGGTTCTAAAAGATGCGTGAGACAGAGATGTCCGTCACAGTATGAACAGTTCTCCCGTCTTGTTGGACTGCCGGGTTCGTACAGGTCGAAAAATTGTACGATCACAGAAACAGTAGAAGAGTTGGTGCGTGAAGGAAGGCTTCGTTGACTAAGGATACTGAGAGGGAAATCGGGATAATGATGATCAAGGGAGAATGATGGGCAGCAGCGAGTCCGTGCACCAAACAATCAACTGAAGCTGATTATAGCGGCTACTGCTTGTAACAGCTTCTTAGCAGCCGCCATCTCATCTCTGTCTCATCTCCTTCCTCCACTTCTCTATCCCTCGACACATTCTCCTACCCACCATCATTTCTCCGGCTTACATTTCAATATAGAACAAAAACTCCCGACATCCTCACTAACTGTTACTTACGACAGCTTGCTTTATAATGAAGGCAGCAAGCAATACGAGACTTGGCAGTCGTCAGCCATTAATGAGAGTGTCATCAGCGAGCTGGAAGCCTTCGTAACCGAAAAGTTCAACCGCGGTCCAGCACAGTTCGTCAAAAGAGCTCAAGGATCCTATAATATAGTGTTCCGGTTTCGGTTCCCCGTTGGAAATGACGCAGCGCTTCGGTTCCCTAAGCCAGGACATACACCTCTAGCTCTCACCACAGAGAAGTTGGCAAACGAAGTTGCATGGATGGAATACCTAGAAGCGAATACGACCATGCCCGTTCCACACGTGCACAGCACTAGCTTACAAACATCTAACAACCCATCACTTTGTCTACCCTTCATTCTGATGGACTTTGTTGAAGGTGACAACCTCCGCGACTTCCTGGCGAGCCTGTCAGCACCAGGCAAGGATGCAGCCGCCGACGCCATGCGTTCGACCGTCTACGAACAACTGGCCGGGTTTTACCTCCAACTCAACCGCTTGCATTTCAAGCAGATTGGGTCTATTGTTAAGGACAAACTCTTGGGTCAGTGGGAAGTTACACAACGCCCGCTCACAATGGACATGCACCAGTTCCTGTTAGGTGTCCACGAATACCGGACCGACGGACGGCCCACTAAGCCATTGCAGCAATCCAGCGACTACTTCAATTTCGTGGTGGACCAGCAACACAACCAGCTCTGGGGACTGCGCAATTTGAACGTGCCGCAAAACCGTAAACAAGACGTCGATATGGAACAGGCCGCGGAAATATCCCGGCTGAGATTCAGAGCCCGTATGGGCTTCAAACAGCTTGTTCCTCTGTTCTGCGACCACGTGTATGACAGAGGCCCTTCCCTCCCTTTCAACCCGGATCTTGATCCGCGAAACATGGTCGTCAACCCGGACACCGGCCGCATTATGGGCATTTTCGATCTCGAGTTCACCAACGCCATGCCAGCTCATTTTGCACAGGATCCGCCATTATGGTTACACAGAGTACTTCCAGGCCAATGTCTTGAGAGTGACTTTTTCTCTTGGTTTTTGGAAACCTATCGGCCTTATCTGGACCTGTTCCTGGCTGCTATGAGGAAGGTAGAGCAAGGCTGGGAGGCTAAGGACGGAGAGAAGCCACTGTCTACTGTGATGCTTGAGTCTTGGACTAGCAAGCGGTGCTGGTTTAACTACGCCGCCCACAATGCTGACTATGTCGACGCTATCTACTGGGCAGAGCTCTACAAACTCCATCCAGGCGGAGATGGGCCTGAACTTTCGACCGACATAGAGTCTGAGATGGAAAGATATGTGGAACACACTGAGAGGCAGATTACGGCGTTTGAACAAGCGTGGGAGGAGGAGAACTAGATCATGTGGGAATTACGGTACTATCTGCACGAGTATTTCAATACGAATACGGTGAGGTGATCTGACTAAAAGCCGGTGGAGCTACGCGTGTCGTGTCTGGCGGTTTTGGCATAAGACTCTGTACACATTTTTCTTCAAGAGTCTTGGGCTTAGCAAGGCCACGGCTACCTCATGAGCCACGTGTATAGATTGCGACCGAATTTCGAAACGATACCATCAGCCTGTACCAGTACACCGTGGCATAGATTCAGTACCTGCTGAGCGGTAGGACCATTCGTCAACGCGCTGGTGTCAGAGTCGGCTTAGCTCAGCGAACGGCAACGAGTACGTCCACGGCCGGAAAAGTCAAGCAATATAGGCCAGAGGTTCGGAGAAAGACGACGTCCGGAGCCAACACGGCCACTGGACTTTAGGAGTGGGAAAAGTCGCCTCTACCTATGTACCTTGCAACCTCTACGGACTCTCCAACCCTGATTCTCCCATGAACAGGCCTTGCACGAACCGTGGCCACCACCATCTCTAATCTTTACCTTTGGCCGACCACAGAACCATAAGACGAAGGAAAGAAGAAAAAAAATCTTCCCTGAGACTCACCACCTTCAATCATACCACCGTCGCCCATCTTTCAGCCCTCGCCCTCGCCCGATGCTTGCTCCAAACAATACTTAAAGCAGCCCTCGCGCCTCGTATGGGACCGCTCTATTCGACAATTAGGGGCTTGATACAGAGACAATCCCAGCTCCAGCTACGGGACATAGTCTGCCTTCACAAAGAATTTCCCATGTGCGTTTCTACTATGAATCATCCATGATTATCGGAAGCTGGAGATGGCCTGCATCCAAATGAAATTCAGTAAGGAGAGCTTGAAAGGTGTAGTGATTGCTTTGTCCTTTTCTTCTTTCCAAACTTTGAACTTTTCCTTACAAATTAATGTTCACTAACTTTTTCTACCTTCCCTTCTTCATCACATTGCACATCAACACATCAGAAAGACAGCAATGTTGCGCGGGCGTGCCAAGGTTGTTTCCGGAAGCGACACAGAAGCAAACCTCGTGCTTGAATATCCCATGGGCCATGGCCAATGACGATGACACCTGAAAGGTCTGAGGCCGGAGTCGGTACACTATCCCAGAGGGTTAGCCAAGGGCTAAGTGGGCTGCGTCTCCCCTTAGACGAGATACTATCCTCATCGCCAAAGCTCGGAAAAAGTCGTAACGCTCAAGGGCAGTCATCATTGGGGGTCCTCACCTAGGGAACCGGGGCAGGATATTGATCCCATGGCCAATGATGATGACACCTGAAAAGGTCTGAGGCCAGCGTTCGACCGAGAAAGGTTGTCGGGGATGGTAGCCAAGAATGGCTTCTGTGGTGGCCAGGTACCGGGTCTAAACAGCCGGAGTCAGCTCGGCTTCACCAAAAGAGGCAGATGGGAAGACTGCACTTGCTCGGAATCTCACCCAGTCCGCTTCTCAGGACAGGCAGCGAGTGATGTAAATGGGGGGATACGGACAACAGCCCGGGGGGGCCTTGAGTGTATCCAGAGGGTTCCAAAGAAACCGAAAGGCACGACGATGGTCTGACTCGACAGCGTTCGTTCCGACAATGGAGACGAAGAGAGGGATCAATTTCAAGTGATGGAGAACAGGATCGATGACGAGGAGAAGACGACGGACGACGGACGATGGACGATGGACGATGGACGATGGACGATGGGATTGAAGGTGGGAAGATGAAGATGTCAGGGAGAGGCATCAAGCACAAGCACCAGATCAGAAGCAGTCCTACATATGCCTGAGACTTCCTGAATGCAACTTCCCTTGTATTGAAACCAAAACCACGTGAATGCAGAAGGCCATGGGTGCAGTTCGGAAGGTCCCCATATTCGCAGGCGCACCTGGAATCCTTCCATCTTCACATGAACAGGAAGCGAGTCCTGAGAGAGCCAAGTTGTGGCAGGGAAACATCCACGTAGACAAGGATACGTTACAACCCGATGCTAAGATGTGTTCTAGCTAGCAAGAGCAAAACCCTACCACGATCCTGCAGCCTGGAGAAAGAGCAGGCTTTTCCACCTTGATCAGACCTCAGGCACAAACGCTCAACGATGGCATAAACAACGGCATCTTCTTGCATCGAAAAATCCGACAAGATATCCCTGAAAAGGGTTTCAACGTTCGGGCCACTTCAGGTTGACAAGATGGTAGGTAGGTGCGATTGACGCTGGCTTCCTTCCTGTCATGTCACTCAAAGCATCTTCCTTCCCTTCACACATCCCCAGAGCGAAGCCTACCCTGGAAGAGGAAACAAGGACCGAGAGGCCTTACGGTTTGCCACGCAAGGTTTGTGATCTTTCCGTTGAGCTTTGGAAAGCTCCCCAGGGCAGTTCCTGTGCAAGCAGCCAAGGCTTGGGGGATGTTCACGAGGCCACCTTCACGAGGTCGTTGGTATGGGTCTTTCGCACGCCCGATTCCCGGATCTATTTGAGCAGGTATGAGGCACCTTGGAATGCAACCATGCACTTGGCGACGTTCTCCCGAACCCTGTATCAGTCATCGGGGGTCATTTGGCTATCCCTTCCAAGCGAGACCCCGGTGCATAGTCTATACTAAATTGTTTTTCTATCTGTAACACTATTGTAGACGGCACCCGGCGAAATTGATTGATAATCAACGGCTTGTAGTTAAATTCGAGAAGTCGTCATGCTTCACGAGCCCAGCATCTGGAAAATCCGGATCGCTTTTTGCGCGAGATCGACTTCTCGGTTGCGGATCCCCGCCGGTAAAGTGGGAACGCCGCCCCGCTTCGACATCCATGCTCGCTGGTGGTAGTTCCCCGCCGGCGACCCGGAGTTGCTTATTGAAGATCGACATCTCTTGCAACTACATGTGTTCTCGGGCTCTACACGCAGTATAATCACAGCAACTCTCGGGGGGGCCGGACGGTGGGAGGAGAGTACAGGTAGTCTCGTCACGCCTCGCCTCCGCCACCCCCTCGGCATCATCATCTATGCACACGCTAAAACAAATTTACTACAAAGCAGAAATCCGAACGGGCAGGGGAACTAATAAACCGGCAGAATCGCCCGTCGTCTTGCGCGCCTCCCTCCGGGATGAGCAGCCGGGCATGGACTTTGCCGCCGGGAGCCACACCGTGAGCCCATACGAGATGAATTTGGAAAGCCTCACTGTTTCGTATGGCGAACGAACGGCTAGGAAGCACACACACACACACACACGTCATCCACGCCGGTAACCTAATGTAGTCTTGTCGGGGCTTTAGACGGACGCCGCGGCCTAGCATATTCCTTGGGCATGACTTGACGTCACTTACGCATGAGCACATGGCACACAAAGCGCACGCACGCGAGATGGGGAGAAACATTGGCCGATGGGACGAAACAGTCACGAGTTCCATTCTTAGAGTGCTAAACCTAAGTTAAGTAGCCGCCCGTAAGCCCGGAATACCCACATCCGTCCGTCCTTCACCAAGAAATAGTGGAGGGTTTTTGTTTTTGTTTTTTGGATTTTTCTCCATTCCACTGCTCATCCTCATGTCCCAAAAGACACAGTGCTCCGTAGCCGATCGAAAGTGACAATATCAGCGAGCCCAAGCATCACCGGTTTTTCTTCTACCATGCGTCCTGCCTGTCCTACGCCAGAGTTGCCAAACAGCCAAGCTCCGGCTGACTCTTCCAGTCCGCCAACACAGCCATGATGATGTGTATTGTTCTTCTTCAATGTCCTAAAGACACTAAATATCCATAATGTCTTCTTCGTCAACCCCCGGGATAAATTAAAAAAAAAAAAAAAGGTGATCAGAAGCGCGCAAAGCAAGCGCATGATGCGTTGGCTGACGAGGTGAAGCTCGCCAGCATAAATGTGATTGTGATCCCCCACGGCGTGTTGAAGTGGGGGGATGCAGATGTGTAACAAAAACATAGGGGGTATGTGCAAAAATGTGGTATACGCATGAATGGGAGAGAATCGAAGTGTGTGTAAGGGGGGAGCAGTGTTGTCAGGCCAGCCCATTCCAACCTGTGGTCCAAACCCTGTTCTGGCCCCCCGTGTCCCTAGTCATTGCTGCTGGCAGGGCCGATGCGGCGAACCTTGAGGTGACGCCGTACCGCGGCCTCTTCTTAGCCTGATGTCTCGACACGAGACAGTCGGCAGAGACAAGGGGGAATGCCGTCCCAAGATGATTGGCCGGCCCAGGTGCAGAGTGTCTGTCGAAATGATTGATTTCGACCAAGAAAAAGTGTCGGGGTATCCTCCAATAGAGCCGTGATCGTAATGCAAAGTGGTGCCCAATGCCACAATGACTGCCCTTCGCGCGAGGGCGTTGTTTGTCGTTCCAAATGCCAGGACGCCGAACCCATGAAATTGTAGAACCGCCGTGTCATGACACGTCAGAGAGTGGTGAGATGTGATCTAGAGCGCGCCGGCCAGATCCGCCATGTCATGACACGGTATTCTAGCCTCGGCCAACCCCGGCCCAACCAGCCCGAGTCCGAGAAAACCAAAAGAGAAAAATAGTAATAGAGAGATGCTTTCTCGTCAGTCAAACAGACCAACGGCACAGCGTAATCTCCATCCCCAACGCCGTGCTATGCAAAGGTGGTGGTATTATACAGAACCCAGCCGCAGAAGAGCCTCCACCGCATCACGCTCTTGTGCGTCAGACGGGGCCCCAAGCGCCGAGAAGTCGAAAGGCAAAGGTTGGTGGGAGCGAGCCATGCCCGTGGAGACGGTGCGCATACCGAGAAAGCTGCGCCCGGCAGACTGAGCGGTCGCTCCAGCGGTGTTGTAGGACTCGGCACGGAGAGCGGCAGCTCCCACAGCGGCCCAGTCCTCGTCATCAGTGGCGTCCTCTGGGTCATCGTTCATGTCGATATCGTCGTCGTCCGGGGCCTCGGAGCACGAGGCGGAGGCAGAACCATCCAGGGACATCTTGTCCGCTTCGTTCTCCATCATCATGGCGTCGCGATCGTCGTGGGAGAAGACGATGGAGTCGCCGGCGCTAGAAGAGGCGAGGTTCAAGCGAGACCTGTCTATACCGCGTCCGCCGCTCTTGTTAATGGGGATGCCGGATCGGTAGTCAGTCGGGGGCGAGGACCCTCGCGAAGGCTGACCACGTCGTCGGGCATCCCATCGTCCCCATCCCACCTTCTCGAACTCGACGTCGCCGTCCGGGCCGCCGCCCTCAGCTCCGCGACCCTCCAAAGCTCCAACCACCAAGCGGCGCGCCTTCGTCGGAGGGATCCCAGCGAAGCCGGGTACCGACGTCGTCAGGTAGCCCATGATATGGCGGATAGCCAGAGGGCCGTGGTTGAGGAGGATCTCGGGGAGGTGATGCTTGGCCAGCAGGGTGGTACTGATGGAACCGGTCGCATCGTAAGAAGGCGACCGCGAGGCTTCGCGGCCGAGACCGCTGGGGTCGTCGTGCAGGTCGAGATCCGAGTCGATGGGTTCGAGCCTGGCCTTCTGGAGCTGGGCCTTGAGGCCGTGGGGCGGCAGGGCGGGAGAGATGGAGTTGGGAGGGGTGGGTAGGGCTTGAGATCGTGTCACAGTCGTCGCAGGAACACTCCGAGCCGCTACAACAGCTAAGTTGTCTCGGCCCATATCGGAGGCCTGGTGGATATCGCGAACAGCAGCTGCCATGGTCGCCATGATGTCTTTTTGGGGGTGTCTTGAGCTTCTAGACGTGTCTAATGGCGAAAAAGGAGCGTTAGTTGGGGTTCTTGTAAAGCGATGCAGAAGTCGACGACGACGACGACGACGACGACGATCGGAAAAGGGAATATCTCGCGGCAAGGGGAAGAAAGGGTGGTGGTGATGGTTGGGTTATGGTGTTGAGTCACCCAGGGCACACTGTTGACGTACTGCTAGAAGCGGAAGGGATGCGATGCAAGTGTGGAACTGTGCGGGTAGGCTCAGTTCGACGACAGGGTCGGCTAATGACGGGTTGGCAGATCAGATGAGGCGAGGCTGGCAGAGCTGTGGCTGTTGCGACTATCTTGACTGTGACAAGAGAATCTCGTCAGTATTCGTGTGTGGGATCTTGGTGATGTTGTATTTGCGTTGAAGAGAAGAAAAAGGAGAAGAGGAAGGGAAAGGGAGGGCCAGGAAGTGAGTGCGACAACCAGGGCTAAAAGGGCCGTGGACGGATTACGGAGATGGGATGGGAGTGACAGACAAGACTCACCACCGAAAAGTGACTGAATGACAAGAGAACGAGCGACACACACGCACACTTTCGCCTTTCCTCTACACACCACACACACCTTCTTGGAGCAAGCAAGCAAGCAAGCACCACGCCCAGAGCACCAGCAGCAGGCAGGGTAAAGAAGGAAAAGGTAGGTACAAGAGGTACAAGAGATACATGCGATACAATACATGGCAAGACCTGGGGCGCGTCGAAAAGCAGTGGCCGGGGGGGAGGGTTGAGGAGCTACAGGGCCACTAGAGGTACCCACGGCACCGGACGGATGCAACCCAGGATCCAAGGTATCCGCCGTCGAGGATGCGGTACATCCATGTACCTCGCTCCCTCTCTGACTGTTTCTACCCACCTATCTGCAGTACACTACTCCGTACCTACCTACTTACTAGTATGTATTGGAGGTAGGTGCCTGTGCCCGTACACCTACCTGTACACTACCTACACCGGCGGCGGTCGTGTCTTCTCCCAGATGATGGTGCAAAGTGTAGAGGAAGCACCACGATGAAAGACCGGGAGACACGTCAATCAAGGTCGGTCCTGTAGGTAGCTGGCCTACACCAGATGCTGCGGTACGCTACGACCACTGCTTGGCGCTTTTTCCACCCCTCGCAGCAGAAAGACGCATGCACCTCACCCCGAACCCACCAAACCACAGCAGTCTCAAGAGACAAAGAGAGAGAGCGCCGCCGTCACGCAGCAAAATAAGGCGACAGAGCGAAGGGGAACGAAGGCAATGGATGGATGAATGGATGGATGGATGGATGTTGAATGGAGGACCGGCGCGCCCTGGGCGTGTGAGTTGGCCATGGGGTGTCGAAGTGTTGGTTGCTAGGTGGTGGTGACTGCTAGTGTGTGTGTGGCTGGTCGGGAAAGTGGCTATTTCCCTGTACGTACTGACAAACCCCCCCCCCAACCCAACCCAACCCAAACCAAGTAATTTAGGTACGTACCGCTGCGCTGCGCTGCGAATGCGAGAACGGAAAGCAGCAAAGGGGGATGTGTCGTTATCCTCGCGCTTTCCTTTCTTGTCTTGTGCTGGTGCTTGTGGATTTCGCCTCCACTTTGTCTTGTCAGAGAGGGATGCGAGGTAAGGTAAGGTAGGCATGTATCCCTATTTGTACACAGTGTGTCGCTGACATGTAACAAAGACTGTGCCATCATCGCTTGCTTGCTTCCCTCTGTCTGTTGTCACAGCCTTTTTCGATTCCAGATTGTTTCGGTCAAGTGATTGATTACCTAACCTAGAGAAGGCGAGCTGAGCTGCCTTTTATGACGACGACTAGCAGAGTTGGATGCGAAGCTTCTTCAACGTCTGTGTCTCAACAACTCTCGCTCGGTCCGACATCCTTTCTGATCCTGGCGGGCTGCTGCTACCTTGATAATATGCCTACCCTTTCGTTGAGCAAGGAGATATAGGCAACCCTACTAATACTCTTTGACCTCTTCGCCTGGCTGGTTGATGCTTTCTTTCTCTTAGATGGGGGTAGCGACAAGAGGTTTGACCGACAACCCACGACAACCACGCAAACCCCGTCAATAACCCACCGTCGCAACTCGCAAGCACCCCCCGTTCCATAACCTCCAAACAACCCACATCGACGGAGCTTGGGTGGGTTCCAGTCTCCAGAGTTGTATCTTCCGAGCTTACCGCCAAACGACCACCACCGATCGCCATCTTGCAGACCGACACCTCGACGTGAGGGCTGGCCAGTTGAGTCGACTCACCGCAAGTACAAAAGAACTAGAGAACTAGAACCCATGATGATTTGGACCGTCGTCCGCGACGGTCCACGAAGGGACCCATCAGACGTCCCATGTGTCGTCCTCGTTTTCTCTTGTTCCGTCACCCATGCCGAACCCGAAGCTACTGAAACGGAGTGCCCACTTGTTGTTTTCCCCGGACTGCCGATAGGGTCATCCGGCGGCCGGTATCCAAAAAGAGAGCATGGGTGACGAACGAGGGTCTGGGACCGACACCCGCGGCATTCCGGAATCGCAGCCAAAAACCCACATTGCGACTCCTCGGCTAGCCCATAAGCTCATACCAAACTATTGGAAGAGATAGGTGACTTACTCCATCGCTATCGAACCCCATTATCGAGACCAGGCATATGGCCTCTTTTGCCGTCGTGATACACCACGACCACCGCATGGGTAGAGAGACCAGGGCCAAGGGGCGGCGTTGGGGCCCAGTACCAGATTGCAAAGAAAGGAGATCCCCTGGAGCCGGTGACAAACTCGCCGTAAAGTCGATATGTATTCTGTGTCAAGGTTCCCTGCATGCCGAGCATCAAATATCGACGAAACTCACTCACATCCAGAGCCACGGCACTCTACCTAAACCTCCCGTTCATCCTTTCTCCATGCCGCCGCTGGCTACCTCTGGAGACTGACGATGCATGCCCATCAAACCACTGGCGCCCTCCTTGGCAAGTCATTCAAACGTCAAAGTAGGAGCCTTGACATCGGCTACAGCGTCGGCTACCCTGCTACCAGGAATACAACGAACTTGTCATCGTTGAGGGGGAGTCAGCGGTTTCTTGAAGCTCATGAAACTTTGATCTTCCAAATCTCATGCCCTTGCCCTGTTTCCATTCTCGTTTGTCCCATCCCAATACAGAGAGTCCCGGCTACACTACTCAACCCCCTGAGAGGTTCCACCGTCGATAACACTACTTTGACTCATGGCATTCGAACTTTCCTTGCGACCTTGTGCACTTGTGGTCCCTTGAATGGCGGTCGTGATGCCCCTTAAACTACCTGCACACACACATCCGGGGTCCAGGATAGGGTTCGAAAACCCCAATCGCGATCCTCTTCCCTCCCACATCGCACACACAACACACACACACACACACACACACACACACACACACACACACACATACCAACATTTGTCACTATCGTGCCCTCACCAAAGTGCTTATACGCCTGTGCGTACTCGCCGAACCCACTTGCTTTAGTCGGGGGGTTGCCTAAGACGCCGCCGCCGCCCCTGTTCCCGAACGCCCCCCATGCAGTATACAGTACTTACCTATTCTCATCCTCCCCGGCTAATTGTGCCCCCCATGTCCCATGTTCCACCCATGTCCACCCATACGTGGGTGGCCGCTGCGAGACGCGGCCACGGGATCGTTCCACTGGAGGCAGCAAGCATGAACAGGCGTTGACAGCAGACCAGCCCAGCGGCCATGGTATTGCTTCAGTGGGGAGCTCTGCGCGCGTGTGTGTGTGCATCTACCAATGCCATTAGATGCGCGCGCGCGCGAAAACACCGGGACGGACGGACGGACGGACTGGCGGACTGGCGGACGGAGGGTTCTCTCGCTCGCTCTCTGTGCACCTCCTGCGCCAGGGAAATGCGACAGGTGTCGTCATCAAGCGCAGACTCTGGTCTCTCTCTCTCTCTCCCATCAACCGACGGCGGGGCCGGGGAACATGGGAATTGTGCCTGCCCCCCGTGTCCCCTTGTCAAAACAACAAGGGCAAACGAGACCTCTTCATCACCGCACGGCGCACCGAACAACTCCCTTTCTCCTATTTGTATATATGTGTGTGCGGAGTTGCACAATATCCTCCAATACAGGGTGAGGAAAGGAGGAAAATCTCTGTCATTTGGCGAGATTGGGGAAATTCCTGTCCGCGCGCGCCCCCTTGGAAGACAGATGGACGGACCGTCCGACCCCTCGTCCTCCCCTTTTATTTGGGGGGGGAATGGAAGCAATCGAAGAAGAAATGGAATCAAGGTGTCCGGGTCACATTGCCGAACGCGCATCAAACTGACGGCAAGCAAGCAAGGAAAAAAGAAAGAATTGGCAGACAGGGGGCGCGCGCGCGCGCGCTCGCTCGTGTAAGTGAACCGGCCGTCCGGACCACTGGAATTTCCTCCCTCCCAAAGGGGGTGAGAAAGGGAAGAGAAAAAAAAAAGGCGACTGGCCCAGCCCAGCCCAGCGAGTCACTGTACTACTACTCCTGCGTATGTACGCTGACGTTGTTCTGTTCCTGCTTCTCTTCATGTGTCTGTCTCGGTCTCATGTTCGGCGGGCCAACCGAGATTTCACAATGTCTAGGACAGACATACAGCCAGCCAGCCCTCAGTGTAGCAAGGACTCGATCTTCGTAGCCCATTTGCCGAAACCAAGGAGCCCAAATTATAGAAATGTAACAAAAGAGACCAAGTGACCGGACTGTCATACCCCCGCATGCCCTCCCGGGGCGCTGATTTCACAATCGCCGCCGCCGCCGAAAAAGTTGCGACGTGTCCCTTGGTAGTCGGTTGCAGACAACAAGACATCTATAGGTAGCATAGGTAGCATAGGTAGGTGTACACTACACACTACCTAACACACGGCATTACACAGCCAACACTCCCGCCTCAAGCGCGTTGCGTTGCGTTGCGACGCGCTTCTCTAACACGGCTGCCATGACACCTGGACCTGGACCTGGACCTTGGCTCGTTTGTTCCCAGCATCAGCTCAGCCGAGATCCAAAGCCACGCAGGCTCTCACTTGAA
The DNA here is from genome assembly GCA_030867255.1 of Colletotrichum somersetense. Classification (NCBI taxonomy): domain Eukaryota; kingdom Fungi; phylum Ascomycota; class Sordariomycetes; order Glomerellales; family Glomerellaceae; genus Colletotrichum; species Colletotrichum somersetense. The sequence goes on along the minus strand of MU843426.1, from coordinate 37,021 downwards.
AACCAAAAGAGGAGGAGGAGGAGGAGGAGGCCAACCACACCAAAAAAGGCATGCACACGCAACCCGAGGGAGGGCGTGTCCCTAGCAGGTCTGCTGCTGCTGCTGCTGCTGCTCTTTATCGAGTGTTGCGTCGCCGTTGACAGGCACGTATAGTAGCCACCGGGTACCTCGCGGTACTCTCTCACCCACCCGCACGCCGCTCTCCCGCCCACGAAACCCACCCCCATCGCGCGATATCGCTCTCTCCACCCGCAGATACACAAACCACCACCAAAAATAACGAAGAGGGAAAACCCGGACACAACCCAGTACGTGCGATATTGCAGGTGTAACTCGAAATGCAACGGATCGCAGATGCCCGTCTCACGCGGAAAGCGTCAAGACCCGTCCGTCGTCCACCAAGAGATTCCCACAACAGGGCGCGCGCACGCGGGGAGGATGGGAAGAGAAAAGAAAGAAGAAAAAAAAGAGCTGAGATAAGCCCACGCCGGCCGCCTTTTTTTTGCCCATTGGTATCCGTATGTCTGTCGATGAAAGGCGATAAGCCGTCGCTCCGTCGTCGACCGAACAAACCCCATCTCCCGCGCGGCCTCTCGGGCTTACACGCGCCCCAACAGTCCTTTGTTGCCCCGGATTTCGCGGCCCCCCTCAAAACCAAAAAAGAAGACGGCGCCATCTTCTCGTTTCCCACACACCTGGAAACTCTCTCTCTCTCTCTCTCTCTCGCTCTCTCTCTCTCCTGCGCTTATTCGCGTTGGGCCGGGTCCGGCTGGGCTGACTGTAGTGAGGCCATCTTCGTTATTATTCACACCCCCCTCGCATGTTCTCGACCCGAGAAAAGGAAAAAAAAAAAAGATCGAATCCTTCCTCATTGTGCTTTTACATAGCATGTCGTCAGGTCCGATTCCGGCCCCCGACCAAACTACCTCGCTCCCCTTCCCCTCATCATTTTTTGAGGTGATGGGCGATGTGCTGGGTAATGTGCCATGCATCCCGCATCAGGATACGATGCGGGTTTTTGTTCGGTCCTTCGCGCTCCCCGGTCCGAGGACATCACCGCGCTGAGGGGGAGAATGACTACCGTTGTTGGGATTTTCAACAAAATGGCCAGGTTCCTGGCCGCAGTACATCGTGGGCCCTGCAATTGCTGATTCGTATCGATACACACATACACACACTCACACACACACACACAGAGAGGGAGAGAGACACACTATGTAGAGTCAGAGCCAGGCTCTCCCCCGGAATTCGCGCATACCCTCCACTAAGCACGCCCATGAGCACATCCATCACGTTGCACCCGGCGTCTTATCTGATTGGTTCCCACCCTCAGCCGTGCAAGTCGTGTATCACGCCGCCCCGGATTGGGGTGCCCCCCGTCCTCCTTCGAGGCGCGAGAGCCACAGGGCAACCATACTCCACTCATGGAGGCCAGAAGGGCAAAAATCCAAGAACAATAGCCCGTTTATCGCCATGTCTTTGTGCGTGTGTGTATGTGTGTTTACCTGCCGGTACCTACGTCTCGTCGTTGTGGGCACCTTGTTTCTGTTTCCCCCTCGGCTACGACCCACGACTAGGCGCCTAGTCGCCCTACATGTCATCGTCGTCCGTCATCGTCGTCCGTCGTCGTCGAATCAGGCTCGCCCGTCCTGATCGGTGTCCGTCGCTCTCATCCACTGACGAAACCCCACGTTGTGGCATGCTGCGCCGTCAAGGCTTCGGGCTGCCATGCTATACACTGCAAGCTTCGACTCGACGACGACCCCTCTCCCGATGCTGCCCTCTTCTCGCCCCGTCCGCCTCTCTTTCAACCCCTCTTCCCTCACCGGGAGTCTGTGGGTCTTCACCAGCTCGCCCGTCACTCGCACCTACTCGGCTTGTGATATGCCCTCCGCTTTTGGACCGATTCCTACCCGGGCTACCCCTCCCACATCGCGCCGGCCACCACTACAACTAGCTTGCAGTGGCCGCTCACCCCGCTTCTCGTCCAAGATATCACGGCGGGAGGGGCTCATATCGCACCCCCTCCATGCCCTCTCTGCGCCTTCCCGACCTCTTCCGTTCGCCTGCGTGGTCCCGATCAGCCGGTTAACCTGAACCGGCGTCATGCTTTTGTTGCTGGTACTGCTGCTCAGAGCCGCCTTGGTTTTGTCCGAAACGTAAGTACATGTCGCGCCGGCCGTCGGAACTTGGCAATGCGCCAGTCGTCACACCCACGTTTGGATTCCAGTGGGCACGATTGATAAGAGAAGCCTCGGCCCGGGATCCTTGTTGCGCATGGAGCCACGCTGCCGCGACAACCTCGCTCGCTCGGGATCATCCCACTTCAATTAGACACATGGACGTCTCGCCGTATCACCAGGGCTGCGAGCCCTTATCTGCGATCGCCAAAAAGGTTACGCGCCAATCGACATGTATTCGCGACACGCCTGGTGCCGTGGTCAGCGCGCGTGGGCACGTCGGCCATGGGGAAACCCTGACTTACCGCCTTGAGGACGTTGAGCCGCTCTTGGGAGTCCCGGAATACCTGCCGGTACTGACCCAGGCTTTCCCGCAGGACGGCGTCCTTGGTCATGCGCCCGTCGCATATCGCCTTCATCTTGTTCTCCATCTCCTTGCGCAGGAACGGCTTGCCCAGACTCGTTTCGAACTCCATGCGATCGAACCCTGTGATGAGTGCCACGCCGAGCTGTGTCGGGATGAAGACCTTGAGCCCCCCCCTCCGGGCCCCCGCCGACGACCCGCCGCGACCCCCTCTGCCACCCCTTCCGCCGCGACTGCCGCGCCCCCCGCGCCCCCCTCTGGCTGGCGGCGACGGAGGCCCGTCCTGGTCGTCGTCGTCGCCGCCGTCGTCGCCGCCCTGGCCGCGTTGGCCGCCGTCCGCTAGCTGGACGTATTCTCTGTCTTGGATCTTCTGGATGTGTTCCGCCATCGTCGCGTCTGTACCGATCCCGTTGGCGTCCATGAGGGCGATGAGGTCGGCTTCCGTGAGGTATCCGGGCGGGCTCGTCTTGCCATCCGTCATCATCGCCTCTGTCGGCTGGAAGGTCTCGCCCTGCGTGAACTGCGGGAGCTGCGCAGAGTCGTTCCATTTTTCGTAGACAAAAACATCGAGGTAGTTGCGCTCCAAGACGACTAGTCCGCGCGCGTGGAAAGTCTCCTCGCCGTAGAGGATCTCCACGTCTGTTGCGAGGCCCTTGGCGTCGTCTGAGCAGCACGCCAGGAATCGGCGCACGACGTACTCGTACAGTTGCTTCTCGTCCGGGTTGAGAACCGTAGGTGCTGCGTATGTGACGGGGTGGATGGGCGGATGGGCCTTGTCGTCGTGTTTTCCCTCGCGCGGCTGGTGAAAGTTGCCGTCCAGGAGACCCTGCGCATGTTCCCCCCATCTGCTGTCGGACGTTTGCTTCCCGACAAGCGCCTTCAGGTCCATGCCTTTGTCGAAGCGGTCCGTCTCGGTTCTAGGGTAACTGATGAACCCCTTGTTGTAGAGGCCTTCCGCGATTGTCATTGCTTGCTGGCCACTCATGCGCAAGAGGCGGGTCGCCGCTTTCTGAAGCTCGACGGTCGTCAGGGGTAGAGGCTTCCACTTCCTCGTCGGCTTCTCCTGGACCTTTGTCACCTTGGCCTTCTTCGCCTTGATACAGCGCTCGTAGAGAATGACTACGGACATCCGGTCAAAGAGTCGGTTCCGTGCCCAGTTGAAGTTGGTCTTCTTGCCTTCACGAGAATGCATGACCTTGATGCTCCAGAACTGCTCGGGGACGAAGTTTTGAACCCGAAAATATCGATCGACCACGAAACCCAGGGTCGGAAATTGACACGATCCTGGATGTCCTGTTAGAAGGTGTACGAAAACCAGCGTAAAGAGCTCACCGTAGCTGATTGTTCGTTCTTGCAGAGGCCCGCCAAGCGGTCGAAGGCTAATAGTCAGGAAGCGGGTGAAGGCATACCCGATTCGGAGGTCCAGCTCTATTCTAGCATCCACGGCGTCAACCTGCTTTTGGTCCAGGTCCGTCAAGCGTCGTGCGGCAGTCAAGATGTGTCTAGGTCGCGTCAGGAACATCGCCGTCACACTGGCAAGGGGATGCATACGCTCGCTCGATGTTGCTGAACGTGGCGCGCTTGACGGCAATTCTGTTGTTGCCCTTCTTGGCGGCATTGACGATCTCCTTTCCGATGTGCTCTCCCTCCCTATCGCAATCCGTCCAGATGATGAGCAGTTGACAGTATCGGGCTTGGCGCTCAATGTTCTCGGCCACGGTTTTCTTGTCCTGGCGAAGGTCAGCAACTGCGGCACAAAGAGGGCAACGTCGGCGAGGTCGTACCTGTGGCACCACGGTGACGACCGGTGCTGTGAATAGGCTCTCGGGAGGGGGGTGCGACCAATTCTTGTTCTCGTCGGTGAATTCCAGCCCCGTGAGGTGGCCAAGCACGGCGGTCATGGTAACGCTGCAGGGGCCCCATGGTGCGCCAAAGTCGAAGTCGAAGCCGTAGTTCTTGATGTACTGAGAGCGCGTGTTGTGCTGAGAGAGAGAGGGGTCAGTCTCGTACGGGAATATAGCAAAGAGTCTGCCCGGACACTCACCACTTCAGGATTCCGTCCTGCCAAATGGCCAGCAACTGCTCTGGAGATGGACGGCTTCTCAGCGACACAGAGGACCTTCATAGTCTCGCTTTAGAAGCAACGTGGGTTTCACGAGAGTGGAGTGACGTATGACAGAGGCGGCTATGCTTGTTTGCTCGCTTGCTTTGCAAGCTCTGGACATTCAATCCGCGGGCGGTTTGATGGAAGGGCAGGAGCATGATACGGTTAACTAGTGAGCGTCCCTCCCTGCCTGAGGAGACGCGTCCTTCAGGCTAACGCGTCAAGCAAACTCTTCTCCTGGCGGCCTTTGGCCACTGCAACTTTTAAGACTTCAGGAGCATATGGGATGTGTCCAGTGCAGTCGGTTCAGCTTGCAGCAGCAGGTTTCTGAGCCTCGCCTCTTCCAAACTTTCTTTGCAACCCTGAGCCGCGGCAATGTGTACAAAACTGTGGTGTATTCACAGCAAAAAGGGAAGTTTTAGGTCGAGGTGAGGTCCAGCTGCTGGCTAGCAGTCTGGTGCACCCCCACAGCGGGGCTGCCGCGCTGATTGGAGCTGTCTGGAACGCTGAGCGGAGCTGAGCTGACGATCTCGGTCACAGATGGCTGCCACCATAACCGTTGGCGCCAAACTAGCGTAAGCCAACCGACCTAGCTCGGCATCTCATTGCTCGAAAATCCAGAGGAGGATGGATCTAGGTACGATGATGATGACAGATCCGAGAACTTGACGACACGACCTTGAAATCCGTCCATGACAGCCCTGTTACACTCAGCCAGAGGAGAGCTTGAAGAACAACGGGCCGTGGGCGGTCAAAGTGCCCAAAGACCCCTGCACAGAGCTCGTCGCAGCTGTTGGGACCTAAGCTTTCTAGGCCTTCCGGGGGGCCCGATCTATGACGCGCTTTGTTTTGTACAGTCTTCACACTACCCAGACCGTTGAACAAAAGCCATCGCGACCCTTTCCGCGCAAACACTCGAAACGCAATTGCAACTGCAACCTCTTGCAACAAAACCAGACGAAATAGCATAGACCACACCACACAATGGCGCTCCCTTCACTCAGCTCCCTCGAGGAGTGCTCCGAGTGGGCCAGGGTCGCAGAGCCCTTCATCCCGCAGCTCCTCGACCTCCCGCGCAAGATTGCCGCGAGCCCGCAATCGCTCCCCCAGATCTACCGCGAGACGAATCCCCTCGTCTCAGGCCTTGCCTTCTCCCTGCTCATCGCCGTCGTCACCCTCGTCCTGTCCGAGTACCACAGGAACTACTCCCAGATCGACCGCCTGTGGAGCTTGCTGCCCAACTGGTACGTCCTGCACACGGCTGCGTGGGCGTACCTGAACGGCGAGCCGTCGCAAAGACTCGCTCTCGCCGGTGTCGCGACCACTCTATGGAGCGTGAGCATTCCGACCCCTGCCCCGTAGGGCTTGAGCCAGCTACTAAACGTGTCCCTGCAGGCGCGACTGACCTTCAACTACTGGCGCAAAGGAGGCTACGAGCGTGGAAGCGAAGACTACAGATGGTACGCAGAATGCCCCTCTGGAACGCAACCCGGGCCCCTGTTTGACACGACTAACAATCTCCGGCAGGGAAATTGTTCGCAACTACGTCCCCGGCTGGGTCTTCTTCATCTTCAACGTGACCTTCATCTCCTTCTACCAGTCCATCCTCCTCTTCAGCTTCTCCGCCCCGCCCGCCTACTCCCTCCTCCTCGCCAGCCGCATCGAGCCCGAGGTCACCGCCGCTGACTGGTCCTTCTTCGCCATCATCGTCGGCCTCGTGCTCAGCGAGTTCATCAGCGACGGCCAGATGTGGGACTACCAGAACGCCAAGGCCGCGTACAAGAAGGATGCCAAGGTGCCGCGCGGCTGGGCGCAGGAGGACCTCGACCGCGGCTTCATCACGAACGGGCTCTGGGCGTACAGCAGGCACCCCAACTTCCTCGCCGAGCAGATGGTTTGGTTCGTGCTGTACCAGTGGAGCTGCTACGCGACAAAGGTCATGTACAGCTACACGGGCGCGGGCGCCGCGCTCCTCGTCATGCTGTTCCAGGGCTCGACGTGGCTGACGGAGCTCATCACCTCCGGCAAGTACCCCGAGTACAAGCACTACCAGAAGCAGGTCGGCATGTTCATGCCCAAGTCGCTTTTCCCGTACTCCAAGCCGCAGCCCAAGGTCATCCGGACGAGCGAGCTTGCCAAGAGACAGAGCAAGAAGGACAAATAAACTCTTCAAACCATTGGTTAGGCTATGCACGGAACAGTCGGGCCTGCCATTTAAAACATCTTGAGAGGCTTTATTGGCGTTCTGTAGAGACGGCCAAATCATGCGTGTGTATTTCTAAGGGATCCCTCTAGTTCTAATGCAGTCGTTGTCGAGTTTCGTATACGCATTGGGAGCCTGTAGTCATAGCAATCATAAACCCTTTCAACCTGATGTTCGTCAACCTGTCCCTCATCTTAGGCATCAAGCTTCAAGTCGGCCAAGCTGTGCACGTAGTAAGCCGGCACGGCGACGGCGCCCTCTTTCTCCCAGTCCTCCTTCTTGTTCACGCCCGTCAGCACGGCCAGCGTGCCACCCAGCTTACCCTCGACGCCGAACTTGATGTCGGTATCGAGGCGGTCGCCGATCATGCACGTCCGCTCGCGGTTGACGTGGAACTTGCCCTCGATGGCGTCCATCATGGCCTGCGAGGGCTTGCCCAGCGCCAGGGGCTGCTGCTGCGTCATGTTGACGAGCGGGACGGAGACGGAGCCGGCGCCGGGGAAGAAGGTGTGGGACATGGGCAGCGTGCTGTCCGTGTTGGTGGCGAGGAAGACGGCGCCGCGGCGGAGGTACTGGTAGCCCAGCGACAACTTCAGGTAGTTGATGTGGAAGTCGAGGCCGGCCAGGACGACGCCGACCTCGGGGTCGAGCGCGGAGCCGTCAGCGATGGAGGCGAAGTCCTCGGGCGTGATGTCGCGGCGGAGGGCCGGGTCCGTGCCGCCGATGAAGTCGACCCCCTCGGCGCGGAGCTCAGCCTCGATGCCAGCCTCGCCGATGACGAAGACCTTGCGCTTGCCGGCGGGCAGCTCGAGGATGCGGGAGATGTAGACGGCGGAGGAGTAGGCGGAGCCGAAGATGTCCTCGACCTCGGAAGGGATGTCGAGGGCGGCGAACTTCTTGTGGTAGTCCGGGCGGGACTTTGTCGAGTTGTTGGTCACGAAGACGGTGCGCTTGCCTGTTGGTTGGAGGGGAACAACGATGAGAACTCGGTGAACAGGGACGTGTGTGCGCGTGCGGTGTGTCAAGGGACGGCCAAAAGGGTTGGGTGGTGTTGGGGTGTTTGAGGTTACTGGGGAAGGGGAGATCATAGGATGGGTGAGCAACCTTTTGAGCGAAGAAAGGCGAGAGTCTCGCGGATGCCGTCAAAAAGGTGGTCGCCGGACCAGAGGACGCCTATTCCGAGGCGGCGCAGTGGTTAGCTGGGTTCGGACGAAGAGCACTGCCTACTCCGGGTCGGACACGACGAGATGAATTTACCATCGCAATCAATCAGAAAGACCTGGGTTCACCTCCTCATTAGCCGTCGCTCATGGCGTTCATCACCTCTCATGCCACCATCGTGAGATGCTCAAAAGGATGATGGAAAATGGCTCAGACGAGGTGAGAAGTGGAGAGGAAGGGGGGAGGAGGCTGTCTGCTCACGTCAAACTTGTCGAGGAATTCTTGGATGGCGGGGGGATCGCCGGTGAGGTATTTGGGCTGCTGAGACATCGTGACTTTTCAGAGGGTTCGGTGTTGTTTTGTCCTTTTTTCCTTCTTCTCGTTTCAACAAAACTCTAGGACAGCGGGTATGAGATGCAGCAAGTGAGTTTCCGAGGTTGAGGGCCGACCGTGTGCATTTGCGGGCGGGATGAGACGGAAGTGGGAAGTGAGGTTGGACGGCCATCGTCCGATTGGTCAGGCACCTCTGCGGCGGCGCTTTTGCGCTGCGCGTTGCGGCTGGCTGACGGGGGCGGGTCGGTGCTGGCTGGTATTGCTGTCTTGAGATAATTGGAACCTGGGGGAAGGAAGACGGACTGAGACAGTGCGGTATCGGCTTGCTTTGAGATGGGAGAGGGCCAAAGACATGCAATTGCCTCCTCAGTTCGTGTGCAATGAGCTAGGCACGTTTAAGAACGGAATTAGGTAGCTGAGCTGAACGTAATTAGGCAGCTAGGTACATATATCATGGAGAAAGAGATGGGACATTTCAGTCAGACCTCTGGGTTTGCGCCGTGGATTGAAGGATGTCGAGTCTCCAGCGTCAATTGCGAACCCTCCAACCGAACCCTCTATTCAATTTTACAGGCTTCCCCGGATTTCGTCCAGCGTCAGTCACCCAAGACAGCTTCGCGAAAGAGTCAGTCGCATCCATCCTAGTCGCCTCTTCTCCAGACTCACTCTCATTCCCCCCTTTTGCAAGCGAAACCGGACCGCCACGGGCTGCAAGGCGCGGCCAACCCGCATTCTTATCTATTAGTATCGATCAGACATGCATATCAACGCACTGGCAGGCCGGGGGGCATGGCGCGCCAGTATGGGGCCATTCAACAGAAGTGAAACAAACACCTGCATGATCCAGAAAGGATGAGGAACGGCACCTTGGCACATAGTTTCCCCTCACTGTGCTATTCTTGCCGGGCAGCCAACGACATCGGCCTTCGTGTCGGACCAACAGGACGTCGTGTATACCGCCGTTCAACATTGCAAAACCCGGATGGCGTGAATGAGATGTAAGACAACGAGCACGACCTGCAGACTGCAGACTGCAGACTACCCAGCTCGCTTTCTCTCGCACACGCGAGGGCCCGCGGCGATGCGGCCCCGCGCGGACGAAGGAATCAAGCCGAGCACGAATCTCCGGGCGCGGAGTTTCTACATCCTGTCGGGTTTGCATGACACGTTGTGTCGGCGACTCGGTTACGTTCTTTTGATGCCGACTACGATGGCCCGCTTCCAAATCAGAAATTCGCCCTGCACCCTGCTGCAAGTCGGAGGCTATCTGGCTGCGTCGGCGGCGGCCCTGCGATGCTGATTACCAAGGCAGGTGACGTCACCCCGTCGCAGAGCAGCGTGTTGCATGAGTCGTTGAACGGTCTGGCCGGTGGTGGCGTCAAGAAAGATTCTGTCCATGTCGGCCTTTTCTTTTGTCCTCCTTTTTTTCCTCTTTGATGGTGGCTACACTCCTCTACCACGGTAAACTAGTACTGTGTGTTGGCCAACGTCAAACAAAACAGCTGATAGCTTCAAGTGTGTGCCGATCCTCTTTAGCAGATCACGCATCTCATCGCTCGTGCTCAATCTTCAACATGGAGAATGTCTGAGATTCCCCCACCGAAGCCCCGAGACCTACACTATATGTGTGCCGCGAAAGGCACCAAGCACGAAGCCGTCCTTGGCCGCGTCCAAAGGAAGGGGGGGGGGGGGGGGGCCGCTGGACGGAGGGGCACGAGTGTCGATCAGCGGCACCCTTCGAGTGGGAAAGAAAGGGACACCACTAGCGGCCCCCACCGTCCTTGAAGGGACTTCCCTGGGAATCTTGGTCGACTACGGATACCTACCTACCTACCCAGCTGCATCTGCATGCCAATTAAACTAACTGCCTGCCCCCTGCCCGCGACTGTTCCGTTCGCGACTGTTGCTTACAAACTCCGACCACGGGCCTACGGCGTCATATCTCCATCCCATCACCCTCCCCGGGACCGAGGCGGCTTGTATCCGACTGTAGGTAGTTCATGCCTGCTGTTGAAAGACTGAGTTTGCGACAACTGGTCATCCGCGGGCAAGTGCACTGCACTGCACGCACACTTCATTCCCTCGGCGGTGAAGCTAGGTAGGTAGGTAGGTGAATGAACTGCCGCCTCACCGCTTTCGCTTGTTTCACCGACAGGCTGAGACCCTGCAGAATGAGCGTGGGGGTATGACAATCGGAAGAAGGAACAGACATGGATCGTGACTTTGCTTCCCCCAAAGGCCTGGACCTTCTTCCGGGGATAGAGCACGGGACGCCGCGATTGGAACGTTGAAGAGGGTGGGTGGCTGACTGGCCCGGCCTCGCACATGCCTTGCTTGGAAATGGCTTGGAAAGAAAAGCTGGTCGCCGGGTGAAGTCCAATATTGGTACCTTGGTATCTAGGTGAAGCAGAACCACCCCGCCAAGCCGTAATGACAAGCAACAAATAAAATACAACCAAATAATCAATCCACTATTAGTCCAGTCCGATCCGGCTCAACGGATCTTGTCCGGAAGACTACATACTGCTGCTGATTCACCGAGTTCGCTGCTTTTCCATCTGGTGCTTTCGGTCCGGTTGCTCCTTCCCACGATAAGAAAGAGAAAAGGTCCTCGAGGGTCTGTCTGTTTGCCCGTTATAAAATCTCTTCCTTCACCTTTCGCCACATCTCTGACTCGACTCTACAGTCCCACCTACCTACCTACCTACCTATCCTTTCTCGATTCATCATCAGCATCCGGCACACGAGATAAATACCGGCTCTTTGACCTCTTTCAACCCCGTGTCGATCGATCCGGGTTTCTTCCACTCGCAACCTACAAAGTGAGAATCAAGCATTGATACGATAACCTAAAAGAACACTTCTCCGCTACTACCCACCCACCTACACCACGTCAACCCACACGGTCCCTGCCTCGCACCTTGCTTGCTGCTTTGTTTTCTCCGATACCCTGTCTACCTCATACTAATTCCTCACCTTATCACCCTCCGTCTTCCTCCACCGACGCAAATCCTCGTCGCAGAAAAAAAAAAGCTCCCGGCAGAAACCCATCCCGAGGAACCTGACGTTCCCTATCTACCCACGCGCGCGGCACGCTTATCCATCTTATTTTTTCCCCACTGCCCAAAACATCCGTCTCATCAATATTAGGGCCGGGAAAAAAGGCACAAGCATCATCAAATCACGTCACCCCACCATCCGTGCTCATTTTCGGCACCGTCCTTAATAGCAGTCATGGCCCCCGTCACACTCACCGAGGACCAGCTTCTCGGCCTGCGTTCTATCCCCCCTTACGACTACAGAATGACTTCTCACACCAACACCGCCCAGACGCCTGCCACGGCTTCCACCGACGCCTCCTCCCAGGCCGACTACTTCGCCTCCTCGCTGAGCTCGGCGACCAACTCGTCTCGCAACTCGGTTGAGCTCTCAGACGGCGTCGTTGCCGTCGAGACCCCTGGCGGCACCGTCACCACTCACAAGACCAAGAACCGCCTGCCACCTCTCTCCCGCGAGTTCCCTAAGCCCACCGAGGAAATCAACGTTGAGGAGGCTCTCGCCCGCAAACCCGGCCGCTGGACCGTCAGGGGCGCCCTCGCCGTCGAGAGACCCGCCCAGGTCGTTGACGAGGAGAAGCTCAAGACCCAACGCCGCCAGGCTCTCGAGGACGCCAAGAGGGAGCTGTTTGCTGCGAGCGAGACCCTCAAGACGGCCTCGTTTCCGTCGCGCAAGGACTTCTAGGCGGCGTACGAGAACAGGCGCGGCGTGGCTCTGGGGCAACCTGACCAGGACGACGGTTGCGAAACCATGACTACCAACGCCCACAAAGCAACACTTGAGACAACTGCATTTTCGTGTTCCTGCATTTTCAGTAAACTTCGACACTCGGCTTGTTCGGCACGCGAACGGACTCGCGTCGGCCGCCAGGTGCCTGTCGAAGAAGATACCCAGCTCAGAGCGGATTAAGAATCGAGGTAGAGCGCCCGAACGGTCCGAGACAGAGGACAGAGGAGCATCAGACGGCAGAATGCTTTCGGCGCAGCAGCGACGCACGGAGAACAGTGCCATTACCATTACCCCGGGAAAGGAAAACGGCGTTTCATTCGAGGTTGAGTCATGGCTTTTTGTCTCGCACCCATGGCAAGGAAGAGAGAGAGAGAGAGAGAGAGAGAGAGAGAAGGGGATGGGGATTTTCTGATAAACAAGCTTGCGTATTCATTTCTTGCAGTGGCGTGCTAACCTGTACATACGATGATGCTTTGGGCAGATCCCAATAAATGGTTTTGACCGACCTAAACAGTTTAATCCATGCGAACCGTTCCCGTAGAGTGTTTGTTTGTTGTACATGAAAGCTGACCGGTTTTTTTTTTTTCTTTCTCTTTCCTGTTTAACTTTTTTTTTTTTTTTAGTCGAGGCGCGCGGCCAATGTAAAGCCATACTGGATCATGGCGATGAAACCGGCGAGGTTGACGAGGGTGGAAATGCCGTGGAGCTTGCCGAACGACTTGTTGAGGGCCTGCATCTCCTGCGAGTGAGGCGCGGGGTCGTAGCTCTTCTTCCCGTCCTTCTTCTCTGTAATGAATGAATGGTCTGCTGTCAGCCCGCTTCCGTCCGTGCGTTTGCTTCTTTCTTCCCCACGGAAACACTGGTCATTTTGCACAACGTACCCTGGGCGTATCTGGCCTTTATGACGGCCACGGTCTTAGGCAGGAGGACGACGAGGTTGACGAGGCCGGTGACGAACATGACGCCGATGGGCAGCAGCGCGTCGTAGCGGTTAGACTCCTGCAGCAGGCCGCTGATGCTGCTGGCGTGCTCGCCCAGGAGGCCGCGGCTGCCCGGGTACGTCAGGGCGAGGACGGCGGGGAGGGCCGTCTGGATGGTGAAGTAGACGGGGAAGAGGGCGTTCTGGACGGCGGCGAAGGCGGGCCGCTCCAGGACGCGGAACGTGGTGATGCCATTCACGAAGGACTTTTTGGGGGGTGGGCGGTCGATGCGTCAGCCATCTTGCGTCATGCTGGGAGTTTTTTGTTTTTGTTTTGTTTTGCATGAGGGATCATTTGCTCTGCATCGCACAACAACTTACATGAAAGAAGGTCGTTCCCAGGAGGACGCCGTAGCTGAGCCGATGAGGTTAGGCACTGCTGATGCATGGCCTTCGGTCGTGTTGGTTCACGAGGGGAGAGGGGTTACAGCTTACGAGATGATGTGGTATGGCCCAGGGGAGAAGACGATGGAGTCAGGCATGATGGGCGGTTGTGGTTGTTTTCAAGGAGATTTGACGGTTCGCTAGTTACCTACTCGTCGATATTGGAGTTGGAGTTGTTGAAATTGAAAGAGAGATGCCATCTGGAACGAGCCGCTGAGGAGAGGACAGGGGTCTGGTAGAATGTATGAGGTCACCTCCCCAATACCGAGTAGGTAGCTCCATTTTAGAAAGCGGACGATAACGCTTGGAAGCCACATGCTTTAGTTGAGGAGACCTTACACATGAGTCGCTCACAGTTTGCGCTACAACTTATTCAAGATTTAACACGGTGGTATACCGTGGTGATCCCAAAGACCTGCGGGGGAAAGAATGAGTACTCACTAATCCGACTCCCGTCGAGACCGACATGTTGGCTTGCACCTGTTGCTTGTCGATGCCATCACGTGATCGCGCGATGCCACTCGCTGCGCTGCAGCTTAACGCGGTGCCGGGTCGCGCAGCAGCCTGGAGCTCGATGGGACTTCATCTGCCTAAATCGAGCCAGGGTCCAGACCCAAGTCTGTGCAAGTCCCGCTCGCCGTCGCAACGACACTCATTAGTACGCGGATCCCCTTCTGGATCTGTTGGGTTGGTTTTCATTTTATTTTCCGCTAAAGCCTTATTATGAATTCAATGCCTAGCCCATATTGAAATCACCAAAGTACTTGCACCCTCAACAACCTGCCCGCAATGGCCGACAAGGAGGCGTCAGTCTACATCGTCGACCTCGGCTCGTCCATGGCCGACTGTCACAACGGCCGCACCGAGCCCGACCTGGACTGGAGCATGCGCTACGTCTGGGACAAGATCACGACCACGGTCGCGGCATCGCGCAAGACGTGGACCGTCGGCGTCGTTGGTCTCAAGACAGACGAGACGCGGAACACCATGCAGGACGACGAAGGGTACGAGAATATCTCTGTCCTGCAGGATCTCGGCCCCATGACCATGACCTCGCTGCGGGAGCTCAGGGAAGCGATCAAACCAAGCGACACGTCGAATGGCGATGCCGTCTCCGCGGTTGTCATCGCAGTGGACATGATTGAGACTGTCACCAAGAGGCAAAAGTACAAGAGGCGCATCTATCTTGTCACTGACGGGTTGGCTCCGATAGATGATGACGATGTCGATGCAATTGCCAAGAAAATCAACCAAGACGGGATTGAATTGATTGTGTTGTAGGTCTAGAAGGCCGTCGGTTGGGTCGTCTCACTAATACTCGCAGGGGCGTAGACTTTGACGACGCAGATTACGGCTTTAAGGAAGAAGACAAACCATCGCTCAAAGTCTGTCATGTTTTCCCTTCCCGCGTCTGGGTAATCCACTAACGCCCTCTCCAGAAAAAGAATGAGGAGATTCTCAAAGAGTTGGTCTCGAAATGCGACAACGCCCAGTTCGCAACCATCGCGGAGGCCATCGACGAGCTCGACACCCCGCGCCTCAAGCCCGTCAGGCCTTACAAGACCTATGACGGGCCCCTGACGCTCGGCCTCGCCGACCCGCCCCCGGAGCTCAAGATCCCGCCCACGCCCGTCATCATCAACGTCGAGCGCTACTTCAAGACCAAGCAGGCCAAGCCCCCAACGGCCTCCACAGTCGTCGTGTCGGCAGCGGGCCAAGGTACCGCGTCGCAGTTGACGCAGGCGACCCATGGCGACCCCATGGAGGGCGTCGAGTCGACCGCAGACTTCGCGGCGGTCAGGTCTGCGCGGACTTATAAGGTTAACGACCCGAACGCGCCGGGCGGCAAGCGTGACGTCGAATTCGAGTCGTTGGCCAAGGGGTACGAGTACGGACGTACGGCAGTGGCCATTAGTGAGTCTGAATGGAACGTCACAAGGCTTGAGACTGTCAAGAGCTTCAGTATCATCGGCTTCATCCCCTGTGAAAAGGTACGATTGTCTCCCGTGCCATGGACGCACTTTTCACTCACTCCAGTCTAGTACGAGCTGTTCTTCAACATGGGCGAGACCTGCGTGACGGTCAGCCGCAAGTTTGACGAAAAGTCGCAGCTCGCCCTCTCTTCCCTCATCCACGCCCTCTACGAGCTCGAGTCTTATGCTGTCGCGCGTCTCGTGGTCAAGGACAACAAGGACCCCGTCCTGGTCCTCCTCGCCCCCCACATCGAGCCGGACATGGAATGCCTCTACGACGTGCCCCTCCCCTTCGCCGAAGACGTGCGCGGGTACCAGTTCCCGCCCCTCGACCGGGTCATCACCGTCAGCGGGCAGAAAATCACAGCAAATCACCGCCTGTTGCCCGGTGACGAGCTTACCGATGCGATGAGCGATTACGTCGACTCCATGGACCTGAGCAGTTTTGGGGCCGACGATGAAGGGTAAGCGATCTTCGCAGGCGAGGTGTAAATCACGCCACTGACGCTCGTGCAGAAACCCATCAGAGTACGCTGCAATCGAGGATACCTTCAACCCCATCATCCACAGAATAAACCAGGCCATCCGCCAAAGGGCGGTCAACCCCGAGGGTGCCATCGATCCTGTCCCTCCGATACTCGTCCGCTACGCCGCGCCGCCTGCGGATCTGGTCGACAAGTCAAAATCCCAAATCGAAACCCTCATCTCTGTGGCGCAAGTCAAGAAAGGTAATGCAACGAGCTCCGCCCCCCTTCCCCCCTATACAGAACCCTGCCGCTGACAGACAAACCCACCCCCGTCAGTCCCCCCCAAAGCAAAAGGCAAGCGCAAGTACGAGGGCACGAAACCACTCTCGGGCCTCGACGTCGACGCCCTCCTCGGGTCGCAGCCCAAGCGCCCCACGATCTCGGCGGAAAACGCCATCCCCGAGCTCAAGCGCGCATTCGCCGTCGCCGAGGAGGTCGACGCGATCCGCGACGCCGCGCGCCAGATGGGCGACATCGTCGCTCAGCTCGTCGCCGACAGCTTCGGCGACGCGAATTACGCCCGCGCCGCCGAGAACCTTGGCGTCCTGCGCGAAGGCCTGGTCGACCTCGAGGAGCCGGGGGTGTACAACGACATCATCAAGAGCCTCAAGGCCAAGATGCTTTCGGGCGAGCTGGGCGGCGACCGGCGCGAGATGTGGTGGAAGATCCGAACGTCACGTCTGGGGCTCATCGATCAGGCGACGTCCGAGGTATCGGATGTCACGCGTGAGCAGGCTGATGAGGTATGGGGGTTTTTTTTCCCCCGTCCTTGATGAGACGTAGGCGTGCAATTGCTAACCTAGCTGCAGTTTCTGAAATCAAGATAGCGTATGGGTTATGAGGCGTGCGTTCGTTCATGTATATCAGCGGTTATTAATGACGGGTCTCGATCGAACTCCTACGGCATGCATGCTATGATTCTTGATTTGCTTCTAGTCACCCTCAGGTGTTATGTAACATCGGCAAAAGAGTTATCCCGTTCTCAGGCACCATCCAACTGTCCCTCAGCCTCCAGGTCCAGGTCCTTCTGACCCCTACCAACTCTCGCCGCAACCGCCAGGCCAAGCATCGCCTGCATGGTGTAAGCCGCGTCATTGCCCGCGTTGTGGAGGTTGCTGTGCGGGATGCCCAGGTCTGTGAGCACTGCGGTCAGGCTGCGGCCCTGTGTCTCCTGGCGCCAGGCCTGGTACATGTCCTTGGTGTCGAGGGAGCGGCTCATGACGCCGCCGACGGCCCATAGCTCCACATTCATTCCCTCCAGGTACCCGATGTCGGATCGAAGGTCGTGGCCGAGCAGGACAACGTTGCGAAACCGCCTCTCGGCGTCGGGGATGTCCTCTTGGCCGGTGACGGAGAGCTCGTTGATGGACGCGGTGATCGAGGGGCCGAGGCTGCTGAGGCTGGAATACTCGCTTATGCTGACCTACTGTTAGCCCGCGCCCCGCATGATGTCTGCTTCGAAAAATGCTTACCCAAAATTGAAGAGCTCGGGGCAGCCTTTGATGTACTTGCGGTTGCGGATGTGACGATGTTCATCGGTGATGAGGTGGCGGCTCCTGATGGACGGGACCCAGTTGCAGCCATTCTCACCGGGCGGGACGCCGGCAATATCCCTGGTGTCCAAGATCGACAGTCCGACCTCGAGAACGGTACCATGGTGCTCCTCGGCGACCTCGATATCGATGCACACAAACACGACGTCCTGGTCCCGGGCGTGAGGCAGCGGCTTGTTCAGCGTGATCTGCCTGTCCTTCTCAGCGGCATCGCTCGCCGCGGGGCGGAGACCGAGGTACAGCTGCGCGTCGTAGAGCGACTCGTCGCGGCTCTGGGCCTTCTGCTGTTGCTTTCTCTTGCTCTTGGTTTTTGTGTCTTTGTAGTTGTTGTGCATGTTGAGGAGTGACAGGAGCATATCCTTGCCGTGGGTGGTGGCGTCGGAACAGGCATCATCCTCTCCCGGGGGCGGGATCGCCCCCCTGAGGGCGCGGTACTCGTTGTGCGAAGCCGAGCGGGCGATGTACTTGGGGCGGATGGTACAGCTCGAACCGAAGGTGACGTAGAACATTTCGCCGGGCTTGCCGGGAGGGATGGTCAGCATCGTTTGGATCGTGGCGTTGATCACGTTGAGGAAGTGCTGGAATTGCTTGGTCGGGACGAAGATGTAGGGCATGCTGTCCAAGGCCTGGGGGTGGTAGACATAGAAGCTGGATAAACGTTAGAGCGTGTGTGAGAGAGCTGGGCTGGGAGGCTTACAAGTCCCAGGTCTGATCCTCAGTCATGTCATCAAAGAAAGGCTGGGCCTAAGAAGGATCTGTTAACCAAAGAGCTCTTCGTAGCCAATGGTGAAAACTCACCTTTGGTTGATTGGTCTTGCCGATGAAGCTCGAGGGGTATCTCTGGACCAGGTCCCACGCGACGAATGCCATGCCATCCTCGGAGAGATCGCCCGCCTTCATTTTCTTGAACTCTGGGAAGTCCTGCGAGATGAGAGCGTTGAAGTCGGCGGGCGTCAGCTTTTCGGACGCGGAGGGCTTGAGAGGTGGTCCGACGTAGTGAGGAGTCGCCTTGGAAGGAGTCGGTTGAGTGATGGACTTGCCCTTGAAGGCGGCTTTATTGGCAGCGGTCTGACGATCTAGATCGAGGAGGTCTAGCACCACGGTCTCGGGTATCTCTTCGGCTTCTTGGTACGGAGATTCTTCGAAACGTATCTTGCCGTTGAATGCCTTCACGAGACGCTCAATCTGCTGATCTTGAGTGAGCGCCATCTTCGTCAGCAAGGGGGGAAAGATGAAGGGGCGGCAAGTGGTGTAGGCAGAAAATCAATCGCAAGAGGGAAAAATTTGATTGTTTCCGCTTTTGCGCTGAAGAGAGAAGGGGTGAAGTGCTCAGGATACAGAAAGAGGCCAGTGGCAGTTGCCGCAACAAGTGATCTGGCGGATGAACAAGGACTTTTTAAGCTGTGATGTTGGTCAATGAATGATGTTGATCAGATGTTGGCGTTGATGAATTGAAATGATGTTTACTCGGGGAGCTCACACAGACAGTCAAGGTAATGGATAGGAGGCAGCAAACGCAGCGCGGCACACTCCTTTCTCCATCAACAATTCTCGACTGGCTGGCTAGTATCCAAGTAATGAATACGGCCACGGAAGGAGCAGGTAAGAGATAATGGCAGCTGCGTTTACAGAACATTATGCTCACATGTACAAGTTGCAGCCGATCATAATGGAGCACTACATCAACAGAGGATACCCTTGTTGCTTATTTTTGTGATTGTTCTCTTCAGACATGACGCTGTTTGTGGACCTCCATATTACTGATTCCAAGCTTCTCAAGAGCTTTATCAATAACACAAACAACCACCTGTCCTTTGTTGAAACCCTTTTCTTATCTTGTCAGTATATGTCTAGAGCTTGCTGTGGCTTTTACATATCTCTGCTAGTCGTTCAAAGATCTAAAGTCATCGTATGTTATTGCAGTTGATGAGGCACTGAGAAGTACTTAACTTGACCCAATATTTGCCAAGCTTACTTCTGTAAAGCCACCGGCAATGCAAAACAACGCAATACTGGATATTGACCAACAAAAAAGGCCTGGTCGGTGCTGTATATTGTGCCCTGTTGAATTACTTTGTAAGAACGGTTGACCTCGCTGGATCTTGACACTGGGAACGTACAGAAACCGGTGGTATCACCATAAGTAAATCTTTTCGATTTATGGTTATCTACCACAAAGGTAAAAACTCGAAACTCGTGGTACTGTGCGGTCGTCAGCAGTACCAGGCTATGCTTTTTTGGTTGAACGGTGTTCCGCAGTTGGAAGAAGCCCGGTCCATGACGGAGCAACGCCAGGTGCACTCTTCAACATTCCACCAACCCAGAAAGCCATGGTTCATGCTCAGCATAGATTTGACATTAACGGAGCCCTCATTGGCGAAGAAGGGCATGGATCATAGTTCCAGAGGCTCACCAAGTGGGGATAATTATAGTGTGTATATGCGGGAGAGAAGAGAGACGAGAGGGGCCTCATGCCATTATACATAATGTTACATGCCCCGATATCTAAAGACCAGTCCAGGCGCTACACGACCCTTATTTCCCACTTTCCTCAAAGGGAACCGCCCAAAAAACGCCACCGCTATGAAGAACGACCAGTCTGATGTTATTACAAGTACCCTCAACCAACAAGCATGATCTCCTCCGAGGAAGTTCTGGCTCTAGGCGCACTAGCACCCCTTCTTTTCATTTGTTTTGTTGTTACATTTCGCATTCTCCAGCCGTCGATGTCATTAGATGGCTACGGTCAAGACGTCGATTTCTCGAGCAACTCCTTGGCCTCGTTGACCTTCGTCGCGAGGTACGGGCTGCCGCCGCGATCGGGGTGGTTAAGGAGCATGAGCGTGCGATGCGCCTTGCGAATCTTGTCACGGGTGACACCGCTCTCCCTAGAGGACGCCATGTTAGCTACCGGGTCCCCGGTGGTCGATGTTTCTCGTAAGACCGGCGCAAGACCGGGGGAGATTTGTTGCTTACTGGAGGGAGAGGATGAGGCAGGCCTCGCGCTTGTTCATCCGGGGCTCGAAGCCGCCCTTGTAGAAAGCCTTGCCCATCGCGCCCACGCCGCCGCGGGATCGGCGCCATGCGACAAGACCGGCTCGGCCCTGCAGGTATCTCGTCAGTCAATCGTTCACCGTAGTTACGGATACGTGTAGACGTACTAGGAAAGCTGCAACGGCAGCGCCGGCTCCAACAGCAAGAACAGAAGCCATGATTATGGGTTTCGTTTGTGTCCTTAGGTGTGGTAGTTGAGGATGGTGGATGACTGCGGAAAATACGGATGGTTATCTCGAAGAAGGGCCTGGATCCGGAGAGCTTTTTTTTCTGGAGTTCGCCGCTCCAAAGCCGCGATGCGCCGGTAGACTGGTCCGTGCTTTCTGGGAGTTGGTCGGAGAAAGTGTTATTCCGCCTATCAAGCCAGGGAGGAGAAAAAGCTCGAGCCAGGTCCCTTGGTCCCCGCCGGTTTCTTCTAGTACTATCACACTCACTGGCTGGCAGCGCTGGACACTGCCCCACCACAATCGATAAGCGGCGCCTGCGAGCGGCAGAAGAAAAATTTCTAAAAAACTTGCAGCGGCAAAGCTTCGATCACCGCCTTCCGCTGACCCTCTGTGCGTGAGAGTGTGTGTGGAAGCGTCGTCAAGAAAACAACACCTACAACCAAACCTTGTGACTTCCTCCCCACCGTGATACCCGTGAAGGTATCAACGACGTCGCAATGAGGTATGTCTCTGCCTTGTTCTTTCTTCACCGGGAGGAGAGGAGTCTACGAATGTTTCCAAACAAATTTCTAACCTGTGATGCATCTAGAATCGAGACATGCTACTTCTGCAGTCGCCCTGCTTACCCAAGCAAGGGCATCACCTTCGTCCGCAACGATGCAAAAGTCTTCCGCTTCTGTCGTAGCAAATGCCACAAGAACGTACGTCCTCAATGCCCCCTCCTCCTGCACCGCCGCGAAAGAACGAAAGGAAGCTGACGGCCAAACCAACAGTTCAAGATGAAGCGTAACCCCCGCAAGCTCAAGTGGACAAAGGCGTACCGCGCCTCGGCGCACAAGGAGATGACGGTCGACAGCACTCTTCAGTTCGGCGCGCGGCGCAACGTCCCCGTGCGATACGACCGCGACCTCGTCGCCAAGACGCTCAAGGCCATGGAGCGCGTGTCCGAGATCCGGTCCCGCCGCGAGCGCGTCTTCTACAAGAAGCGCATGCAGGGCAAGCGCGAGCGCGAGATCGCCGCCGCCCGCAAGCTCGTCGCCGAGAACGAGCACCTGCTCCCGCGCCTGCGTGGCTCCGAGAAGAAGAGGCTGGCGGCCGAGGGCGCCACCGAGGAGGAGATCGCCGCACTCGAGGCCGAGGGCCGCGTGCTCTCCAAGAGCAAGGCCGGCAAGGTCTTTGGCAAGGAGAAGATCCGCCAGCGCGTCACGGTCGACGGCGACGTCGT
Organism: Colletotrichum somersetense; assembly: GCA_030867255.1. Classification (NCBI taxonomy): domain Eukaryota; kingdom Fungi; phylum Ascomycota; class Sordariomycetes; order Glomerellales; family Glomerellaceae; genus Colletotrichum; species Colletotrichum somersetense. Next base: position 15,028 of record MU843426.1, on the reverse strand, counting down.
CGAGGAGCGCGAGGGCGTCATGCAACAGGACGAAGGCGAGTGGGACGACGATGATGCCGAGGACGACGACGACGAGGATGGCGATGTCGACATGGAGGACTGAAGACGACAATGGTAAGAGGAGAGAGAAAAGAGAAGATGCCGGCTCACGTCTCACGTACGACCAATCAAGCTTTGAGAGGAGGACGAAGATGGAACGCAACCAAGAAAGAGACGAGATGCTAATCGATGGGGCCCCTCTGTCTCGTCTCCCCGTCCACGGGACTGGCGAGGCGAGGTGGCTTTTTTTTTGGGAAGGCTTTGTTTTTTACCAGGCGTTCAGGGATACAAAAGGGCGGTTAGCATCGAAGGCGTTTGGTGGCTCTGAGAAGAAGGAATACCTATAAAAACAGTTATCCGAGGTCCAGATTCAGATCGGCCCCCCTTCGTCATCTCGGTCCGCCGCCTTTGCTTTCTCTCCCTGCCTGCAGGATACCCGTGTCCTCCGTCGCCTTTCGGAGGATCCAGTCTGAGGCTCTCTCCATGTTGCACGAGAAGCATAGCTTCTGCTGCCATTTCGAGCAGAGCCAAAGGGTTAAAAAGCTTCTTTTTGGTCGGTGGAAGAGGCATGACGCATGCCTATCCTTCTAAGCAACAGGAGCAAGCAAGAATAGATGCTGCGAAATGCGACCCCACGAATACCGTCCCCAAGTATATCTATTTTTTTTGCGAAAGTGACACGCCCAAAGCAAGCGTTGTGGGTACCAACCTCCTAGACAGCAGCACATCCCTGCCAATCCTTCTCCGCCCTCCCGAACTCCAAGTGTTCCCAGTACCAGCCGTCAACGGCGGCAGCCCAACGTGACAAAAGACCATGATCTGCGGACATGCACACACACACACACACACATTCACACACACACGCGCGCGCGCGCGCGTGGGACATCAGGCATTCTCCTCGTCCTTCTTGGTGGTGTGCTGATATGCCCTCGGCGGCATCGGGAGCCCGGCCTCGACGTCCTCGATGATCTTCCTCTCCAGCGCCTGCTTGCGCCTGGCCTCGTCCTCGGCGGTCTCGCCGCCGCCGCCGGGCACGCTCGAGTCCCCGTAGTTCCCGGCCCCGCCCCGCCCGGAGGCGCCTCCCCCCCTCGCCGACCGCGCGAGGCTGGCGCTCACGGCCGCCCGCGTCTTGCCCGCGGCCTCTTCCTGCTGCTTGGCGTCCGGCAGGGACGACGGGTCGTGGAAGTTTCCCGCGCCGCCCCGGCCCGCGCGCGCGTAGCCGCCGCCGCCGCCGCCGGCCGTCGGGGACGTCGGGCCCGTCGTCGCCGTCGCGGTGGTGGTCTTTTGGGCCTCGAGGTCCTGGTTGTCAGGGGGTTGTGGGTGAGCATGTAAAAATTAAAAAATAAAATTAAAAAGCAGCCGTGTGGAGAGCTTCCCACGCACCTCTGGGTTGGCCTTCTCAACGTCTTCGACGTCCTTTTTCGAGTAAAAGTTTCCGCTGCCTGCGAAAGGAACAAAAAAACAACTGAGTTTAGGGTGGGACATTCAATAAGAGACGCTTGGGATCGTTACCTCCGCGCCCCGTCTTGCGGTATACGTCAGACATGATGAGTATCGCGTGTTTCCGGTGAAGGGCCCCCTGCTGTATCTTCCTACTGGCAAAGGTGGACTGTAGCCTAGAAACGAAAGGAAAAGAGGGGCACAAATGGCAATTGTCAATGGAAGGAGAGCTAGAAAAAAACAAAAAACAAAAAAATGAATAAAAAAAAAGGAACAAATGGCGGGCAATGCTTTTCTTTGGCAATGGTACACTGAGTGAAAGAGAAGGAAAAGCGACGTGCGGTTTTGCTGAGCCTAGTAGTTTAGTATGGCGTTCCCTACCGGCCGATGTGGCCAAGGGAGTGTGGCGGCGCGGGGTTAGTCGGAGCTTTGTGTGGGATGCCTGAGCTGCGCTATCTGGTGTCCGCAGCCGGTCTCTTTTGAGAGGGTGTATTCAGGAGGGGGGGCTAAATAAAGAAGAGAAAACATTCCTTTCTGTCAATGAAAACATTACATTCCCCCTCTGATGGTTGCCGTGCACCGGGCTTCCCTTCACCCATTCCAATCGTGAAAAGATGATGGCCTCCTTGTTGCTTCTGATGATCTTGCGCTTTCATCATTTCCCCCATCCCTCTCTCGCCTTGGACACTGCGGCGTGGCAGCTTATTGGGAGAGGGAGATTATAGAGCCGCGCGTGTGCCGATCGATGGATGCATTCGGGCATATTCCAGCCCTTATCCTGTGTCTTCCATGTGTGTGGCTGGGTGGGTTTGACTATCTTCTCGGATTCGGGGCATATTCTACGAGATCGACAGGCACGCCTCCGACTTCGTCCGTTTTTAGTGCTTTCAGCTTCCTCTTCCGCGGAAGAAAAACAAACGTCTTGTTAAAATCATATTTGAGCTCGGAATGATAACCAAACACTGAAGAAGACACCACACACCCGCCCGAGTGGACGGACTGGTAGTACTAAACACTATTTGAGAGGGGGGCGCGACGGTCGCGCGAATAGGCTTTGATAAGGGTCCAACCCTCTTCTTTTCTCTTTTTTATGAAGGGGGAGCGGAACGGGCAGCACCACGAACCTTGGCTCCATTTCTGGTGAACCCATCCTACATTCCAACCCTGCCTACCAAACTACGAAAGAGACAGAGAGAAAGAACGGAAGAAAGAGAGAGACAGGGGGAGAGAGAGAGAAAGCACACCGAGCACACCCGAAACGGGGAAACAGCGTCAATCCACGTGGAATGCCATTGCTGACGCAGGTACACACGTACGCAGCAACACACATATACATACACACATACACACATGCACAAAAGAAGTAGAAAAAATAGGCTGGCACGGACAACACAGCGCGATTTGGTTGGGGATGTCGTGGACGTGGGCTTCCTTCCCAATGATAAGGAGCACAGTTCGAGGAGGTACTTCAGAGTACCAAGGTGTACCTAAACTACCTACCTACTGTGTCTCTCTCCTCCACCCAGTCGACAGGGGCTCACGATAGCGACACGCAACCCGATGGATACTCAAGGGGGGTGGGGGGTGATGTGCAGCTGCGGCAAGAGGGGCTGTCCTGGCACCGCTGATCGTCCCAGCCCGTTTGTATTTGTATATGTACTTGTGAATGCGACGCCCACCGATGCCTCCGCCCCGTCAATTGCCCATTCTCCTTGACAGCTCGGCGCCGGTGATGGGAACGGAGCGATGGTGGTGTAAATAAGCGAACCACCTCGTATACACTCTGTCCTGACGGCTGAGCCGGCTCGGGGTTTATCTGTCTGATGTAAACAGTATATACATCTCTTTGGGTTGCCCGTAACTCGGGCGGCGCGGGAGGGACGGGAAATCAGGAAATCCCATACTCACGTAAGACAAAGGCGCAACCGACTTTATCCTGTCCCTCTGCTCGGTCCCGTGACCGGCAAGTCAGGCATCTTCCCCGTTTCCACGTCTCCCTTCGTTTCTCCTCCCAGATGCAAGGTCCGCCAGGAAAGCTGTCACTTCACCTGGCAAACCTTATCTCCCTTGCGTGCAGGGTTGGTTGGCCCAGAGTCTCTCTGCAACTATGTACCTACACACACACACACACACACGCTACTTAGTAGGCCAACGCCGCTCATACATTTTGTGCAGTTATGCAGCCCGGCGATGATCGGCGGTTTGCTGTTATGGCGATTGAGGGAGCTTTTATGCATACGGAGTCAGAGGAAATCCAGGTTCGGCATGGGCATGGGTGTGGCATGCCACTCACTGTTCTGTCCAGCGCAGCAGTGAGGGGTGCAGCTGCAGTAAGGCAGGGCATGACCCCTGGCGCCCGTGTCTCAACTGCCCTACAGAACCACGACCTGCGGAACCTCAGAGAGGGGAGGGCAATCGGCGATGTGGCCGGTGGCTCCTCTCTCTCTCCCCATCTGCGGCAGTGGACCAGGGCAGCCCTAGCTCGACCGGATTTCACGATGAAGGATAAAGTTGTCGATCGACGACGTGTTGGCACTACACGTGTGTGGTCCCATGGAGTGGGAGGAAACTTGGGGCGATGCCCTTGGTGCGGTTTCTGAAATCCTGACCTTGGGAAAAGAAAAGAAAGGGTGGAGCATGAGTCGGAGTTTGCGCCGATGGGCTCTCGTACGTGGCATCATTTTTCTCACGTTCGATTCCCTGAGAAGAGGCGCCCAGCAGCAGTCTATTTTGACTCGACTTGTCTTGGTATCGCTGTCAATTGTGAGCAATGGGATGACAGGCTTGTGCCAATGTAGCATAGTTCTGGCGTGGATCAGACTTGAGGTGAAGAAAGACGAGTTTGACCATGTCCAGTGTGCGACTTTGCCTAGCTGTTATATTAAGCACCAGCCGCCGAAGTATGCACAAGGTATGCCGTGGCACAAGTAGTTTGCTTATGCAAAGGCCAAGTCTCTGGCAAATGAGGTCTCTAGCATCTTCCAGTCGTAGACCCCCTCCCCCCCTGGTTGCTTTGTCTTTCTACGCTTAATCTTGACTTGGAAGGGATCCAACAGAATCTGCTCGTTCTCGGAAGCAGCTTAATCTTCTCCGGAACCCGAAGTCGGCCAGCTGGGGCATCGCGCTTCTCGTTTATCAGGTGAAGCAATATGGAATGGATGTGCGTTGCCCGCACCGTCCGCAACGGTGCTAGGAGCATAGGCATCCACGGCGTAGTACAGGGCAGAGAGTTTGAGACCGACAAATGATACCAGCTTTACAGGAGACCAGGTAGAAGACCGATACGGGAGCCCGCGGGCTCACAGGCCCCTGCGGGAGGCAACTCTGTCCTTGCTCAAAACCGCCGACACAACAAAAACAGGCTTCGTTCGGGTGTCTTCTCCGAGACAACGCCGGCTCGGTCACTGTTGGTGAATAGCCGAAGACGAAAAAGTCAGTTGTATATACCGAGACTGGTCTTGCATGCATCCAAAGCGTCGAGTCTGCGCAACTGAAACTGCGATCATGGAGGGGCCTGGACTTGGATGCCTACGCCCCCAGTGACGCACTAGCCGGCGTGCTGGACGTAATATGAAGGCGAAAGCCTTCTCAGAATCCGGGTAGAGCACTGCCCCTCGTGTCCTTCCTCGGGTGCGGTGCGGCTTGTCCATCTCCGGACACCACTGGGCCGGCCCCTCCGTGTTGGGAGGAACTCTTCCTTTCGTTGACGATCCTTTTGGGTTGCTCTCTCCGCCCCCCGCCCCCAGACATTCTATCACGCTGGCACAGCGGGGAATCAGAGCAAAATAGCGTCGGGTGGCGAAGGCCTCCCACCATTTCTGGCCGGCGATGCAAGATGGGTGACGAAAAGGCGCGCGTCCGGGAAGGGGGGGGATAATGAACGGGAGAAGCGGCGTCCCGCCAGAGGGACGACAAATCCATTCGAACTGCCTAGAGCAGAAGGCCGCATGGTGCCCAAATGAAGACAAAAAGGGGGGCAGCTGACTGTCCCGAATGGCACTGGCGTACCTAGCACGGGGTGGGGGAGACGGGGGACGAGACGGCCCTTTGGATAGACCGGCGGTTTGCCCGGCTACCCTGGTGAAGAACGGCCCTCTATCAAGTTCCAACGGATCGCCCAGCCAGCACAGCACAACACAGCACAGCACAGCACGCGAGGTCTGAAGAACAAAATCCTTAGTAAGGCATGGCGGGAGAAACGGCAGAGTGCTGAGCCTGGAGAGACACGCCAGCTCGCGCACAGCAGTCTGGGCACCGCGAAGCACTTTTCGTCGGACTGGCGTTGCTCCAACGCCGGCCCAACCCTTCTTCAGGCACAGCGTCCCAGCGAACGAGTCCTGTGATTACTGGTCACTGGGAGGGGCCTGCATCTGGTCAGAAGATGGTGGTGGTGGTGGTGGTGAGCTGTGGGTGTGGGAACCCCCGGGCGGATAGTGGTTTGGTCCGGTTCTGGATCGGGCGATTGGTAGGTCGTTTCGTGGTGGAGGAGGGGGTAATGGTAGGTTGAAGCGTAATACCCATGGGAATACATAGGACAAGGAAGAGAGGAAGAGGAGGGGGGGGGCTGAGAAGGCAAGGGAATGGCGGGTGAGGAAAGGGGAGGGGGTGGCGTTATCGTGATCCTGCGTCGAGTAGTATTGATGGTGGTGTTGGTGGTGGTCGCTATCCATCGTCGCAATCGTCGGATATTGGCACACTCTTCAAGTGGACACCGAAGCTGAGCAACATTGCTTTGGTATTTCTGGGTCCTTCGTTTAGCTAGTCTAGGTAGGTAAGTAGGTACTATAGGTATTTTCCACTTGCTTAGGCCGTGGACTTGGACCGAAATGGAATTGCAGAGTCGTTGGCCCGAGTAGGTGTCTGCATCGTACATACAATACCTCTGGAGGAAGAATTGCACAGCCTACACAGAACTACCTACATTGTACCTTTAGTACAATACCTACGGTAGGTAGGTACCAAACATGATCGGTGAGCGCTTGGAGGAAAGGTACTTACGTCACTCACGAGATACGAATTTGACTGGAACTTCCCCAGGCACGAGCATGATTACATATGATACTGCCTCCACTGTGCACCAATGGCATGCATGGCAGCTCGACTCGCCAGAATCGCATAGTTCACAGCGGAGGCTCACTGTGCGGTCAGCCTCCAGGTGCCGGTGTGGCCTTATCAGATCCGATGATTTATAGGTACCGACAGCGTACCTAAATGAACCCAAATAGTAGGTAGGTATGCGAGATGATGTGCCTTGCCTTACCTAAGCCGACTTACCTGCTCTGCCACTCGAGCACAATTAATTCAGCCCATCGAAGAACCATCCTTACCTTAGCCAGGTCGGTTCAAGTAGGTAGGTAGGTAGGTAGGTAGGTAGATAAACTGTTTTTAGTCCCGCGCGATCAAGATCAACAGAACTGTCGGGGAATTTCGATTCCTGTATCGTTTCTTATTTTGTCCTCTGCGTCCTGTATCAAGTTTATGGCGGACGTCCTCAAAATATTAAACACAGGTTAGACAGAAGATGAGTGAAGACACCTGGAAGATACCCACCCACCAGGTTTCAACAAGACATGTCGCCAACGCCTTTTTGCACAATACTTGGTTCCTTTTGGCACCTTTCTCGCCCAGGGTTTCCCCTCATCTCATAGTCTCGCTCGACCTTTCTTATCCTCATCCGACCAAAGCACACCTCGGCACGGCATGGCGCGTTGCGCACAAGTCACCATGGCCGAGGTCGCACAAACCACATCATTCTTTTGGCATAGCTATCTATGACTAGTGCTTCGGCGGTGCGAAGCTACTATCATGTTCCTCCCCACCTCTCGACTCTCTCGTCCGTTCGTGGTCCCATGGGAACCATTGTCTCCAGTTAATTGAGAAACCGGAGGCGACCGGCGCTCCTCCCCGTGCCAAATGCCGCCCCATTGTCCCCAGCCCGACGCTCGCAGTTCTGGGCCTCGGCCGGGAACAGTGGTCTGGTCTGCCTGGATAGAGCTGTCGCGGGGTGCAACGCAACTCTGAATCTGGCAGCTTGCCGAAACATGCCACTCGCAGTCGACGGGTCTCTCGCTTCAACCAAGACACGGCGTTCCTGGGAGATTATTGGAGTCTGTTGTCTCAATCATTCCACCACCTCGTTACCTCGCGAACACGCATGCCTACCTACCTACCTACCCACCTACCCGGCCCCACCGAGAGGTGACGAAAAAGAAGGAGAAGAAGAAGAAGAAGAAGAAGAAGCGGTCACGAGGCTAGCCAGCAACCGACAATTCTTCAGGCGATCCAGAGGAAAAGCAACAGAGCCCCCTCAATGGAGCCACCCTCGCCCGGCGAGGGAGGGGCCAAGGCACGAGGCCAACTGTTGGTAAGCGGGCGAGGCGCTGTACCAACAAAAGACGGTGTTTCTTTGAACATTTCGTTACTGCTAAGTAGGCCTTGATGGCTGCATAATCATGGCTTCGAAGCATAACTACCCCGGTGCTGATGTGTGACTGGACATGCATCACGTAAGGTACTGACATTTGCGCCTCAAGATCCGGATACAAAATCCCAGGAGCTGCCGAAACAACCATCCGTGCAAGAGAGGACAGACTTTCAGCAGCGTCTGGTCTGCGGCTGCTCGAGAGTACCTGAGCAGCAGGGTGCCGGACTTACATAAAAAGTTGCTATTTACGATGTGCACGCAACATATGTAAGCACCACCACGCCTGGCCTGCCCTGATCACCGATGGGTCTGGGCTTGGGAGGATTACTGTGTACTACTGTAATGGGGATGCCAGGCCAGGTCAGGTCAGGTCAGGATTCGTCCACGAGAATCCATCCATCCATCCACCCCTCCCCCAGTGACCTTTCCCCGCCGCACCGGCGCCTTGCGGACACGTCCATCGCTCGGGAGGCCGACCATCGTTGGCTCATTGCCAAAGGACGCTGCCACGGGCCACGCTACCATGCTCCTTGTTCCTGGCGCCGGCCACTGCGCTCGCTGCGTCCGCGGCCATGTCCACTTTCCACCACCCACCACCCGCGAGGTACATACATGTCCGCGTACCTTTGTTCGGACGTACCCTACCTACCCAAGGTCTGCACACTGTGGGACACGAGGAGGGGAAACAGTTGGACAGAGAGGGAGGGAGAGCGCGCGAGAAAGAGAAAGATGAAGAGAGAGGGCCAGTCACCCATCGTTTCCCGCGTACGGAGTACGGAACCCAGATTAGATTCCTCACCCTTCCAAGTCCACGCCCCCCTTCTTCTCAGTTCACCCTACCCCACCCCAGCCCACCTCCCTTCCTCCTCTCCTCTTTCCACTCCTCTCTGTCTCTCCTCTCCTCCCCATCGCCGGTGAGTAAAGGTATGAGGGAGTGTGTGGGCGTGTGGTCCTGCTGCGGCACCGTCTTCTTACCCCTCCCCTCTCTCTCTTGCACCTTCTTCTTAGCGACCTGGTGGTGGGAAACGGCCAATTTGGGGGGGGGGGGGGGAGTTCGTGCTCGTCCCGGACCAGCGCTTGTCTATCATTATGGCTACCTAGGTAGGTAGGGAGGTAGGTACACTAGGTACTGACTTGTTGTAAATGACCTTCTGGAGTTTCTTAGGTCCCTCATAAACGTCCTCTGTCTCGTGCCCACAGCTTTTCCCTCTCCATCAGTTCCGTTCTCGATACGAAGCACCTATGAGAAGAGAAACGGAAGAGATCAG